>WYDF02262646.1:0-19027 GCA_009867245.2 Adranes taylori
AGCTCCGTCTACCCAATGACGAATGAATCGATCGACGATAACAAACAGGTGACCAAAACAAATCCTGATATAAAAGTTGCCTATCTTAATAGATATGGAAAACGAATACATATTAAAACTTATAGGCTTATTTGTGTCCTTGAATAAGTGCCCGTTAGCTTAATTGAAAGAGCAATCGACCGACAATCGAGAGGTCCGGGGGTCGAGTACCGGACGAGGTAAACATTTTTTCGAGACACAAGTAATAAGAAATATTAATTTTATAATTTACTCTATATGATTATAATTGTTTAATTACTTTCGAATGCAATTTTCTGATGTATCATCAAAGGTCTTGCACGCGTTCTCCAGTACCTTAAAAAATACGAGGAGCACATTCTTACCAACTTAGAACAACAAATGTAAATCTTCCAATTTATTTAATTCTATTAACTATCTGGTAAAACCAAACTTGGACGGATTAACCTGACTAACCAGACTCAACTGACTTACTTGTATTTTCCGAATCAAAACACAGCTGAACCATTAGTTTATAATGATTCGATTAACTTGTAACCAACTTGTTTCAAATTGGTTGAATTTAGAACTTAATGGCAGAATATTAGTTGATTTTTGGGGTCTGGGTTGTGCAAACGTAAGAGAAAACAACTAATTAAGGAAGCATAATTAATAACCTGTTGTTAGAGATTGCTTCCTTATCCATTTGCGCTTGACTAGCAAGTGTATCTTTGAGTGTTTGGCTTATTATGCTCTGTTCCTGGTTGCCCATCCCTGATATTATATTGTTTTAATTATTGATTATCGTCAGTACCTTGTGAAGTCTTCCACGCGCTCTCCACGTTTCGCCGAGAATAATGTTAGTATTGCCAAATAATACAGCTGTTATCTAACTTCGGGCAGCTGAAATTCAATGTTATCGTCAAGTTCTGCTTGAACACTGTCATATACTTTCCAGTATCAATATCTTCTGTTTAGGTAAATTGCATTAAGTTGTTAATTTAATTCATGTTAAGAAGTTTCCATTATTTGTTTGTTGTTTTCGAATTACCTTTGTTATTGGATGCTTGTATGAAATTGGACTGTATATACGATAGGGCTTGTCACCGACGCACACCACTCGATTAAACGAGGTATGGGAAATTTGATATACAAATCTTAGTGTCTTGTTTCGTAACAATTAATGTGTTTCGATTGTTGAATTCTAACCAAGTAGAGTACTACTGTCTGGCGCAATTTAAATTTCTTGCATTATTACTCGAATTATGGAGATCTTGGTACTTGAAAAACTTTCAAGAGATCGATTGCTCCATCCGGGGGAGGTCACCATTGTCTCTCGATTTAAAAATGTGATGTGATAGAATTATCTGTCTAAGCTATGTTAGGAACTTGTGGTGTTGAGATGTTGATCATACTATTAATTGAATTTCGTATCGGTGGGGCGATTGCATGTAGGAAAGTGTCGTGCAATCCCATACAATGTAGTATAAAATGTATTTGTGAGCAAAAAATAAATTGTGGGTTGAAAAATAAATTGTGAGAAATCTATCATGGGTTGAGAAATCTGAGAGGTTTTTACTTAAGCCGCTAGTCACCATTGCCTGGTGGATAAGATAGTCACCTGGTGGGTAAGATAATTAAATTTTGTTTGTCAAAATAGCGCTATAACGTGTTTGTAACACCGCTAAGGCTTAGTCCAAAGCTGTTTATATGCGCTGAATGTTAATTCATTTTCCATGTTGGAGACCTTCACTGTAAGATTGAGTTATAAGTATAGGATTTTTTGGACGTGGCGTATTCTTGTGGTGTTTGGTGTTAAGTAGCTATTTTGGGTGCAGTGAGGACCGCGTCCATCTGAATTTTGGATGTCGTTCCTCAGCCAACCATCCGGACCATCGTCGAATCATTGGCGAAACAAGTATCTTCTTTAACTAACAGTATGTGTTCGTTTCAATTTTCGATTTAACTGCACGCATTTTGTATTATTTGAAAATTAAGATTTTACGTGGTTAATTTTGTGCACACTGCCCTCCATTAACATTCACTAGTGCTTTAAAAAATATTAACAAGAATAAAAAAAAGCTAGATAGTATAAATGCATTTTAGAAAATACCATATACGAAATCTTTTTTTTTCCTGCATTTTAAGATCATGTCCACCATATCAAACACCCCTTTGAATAAAACAAGTTGCTGCCAATATATTCCTACGCATTCTAATATACTCGATAAATAAAAACAACCCTCGCTAAACTGCAAAGCTAAATGATTCTAACAGCTTGTGTTTCACACATCTGAACAATGAGCCAGTGATTGCTACACGGGATAATCAAGGATAATCCCGAGATTATGTTTCCCTTTTTTCTTTCCTTAGCACACTCATCATAGCTTTTCGTTGGCTATTTAAGTATTCGGTCGTGTTATGGTAAGCAAATCCGTATGCTACTAAAATTATACTTATACATATAGCGTATCGTCAAATTTGTACAGTTGTATGAAAGAATTAGAATGTTTAATAATGTCCAGAATTTTTTCCATTTTAATAATGTCATTTACAAATAAAATAGTGGCTTACTAATAGCCCTTTGTTGGCTGATAGCTTTATGCACTGAGGTTTGTTATCTTCAAAGTCAAATAGTGTGGATAAGATCGTGTTTTAGCGTAGATATGTGGATGACATTTTAATTATCATTGAGGGGAATGAGTTCGACATTTTCAATGTAAAACATCATTTTAATAATGCTAACCCTTATATTAAATTGACACATGAGTTAGCCACTCATAAATGTATTTCCTTTTTAGTTGCGATGGTTAATTATAACTTAAATAAATTATCGTTTAAAATATTTAGAAAGAAGTCATATTGCGATACTCTTATTCCGTTTTGTACTAATGCTTTTCTTTTACTCGCAAATTCGCGGCTTTCCATGCTTTTGCACACAGAGCGTTGTCTAAGCCCATGGGGTTATCTGATTTTATCCATGAGGTTAATGTTATTAGAACGATTAGAATCCATAATGGGTATACTGTTAAAAGTATCGACAAGATTTTAGTTTTTAAGTTTAACAAATATTCGACTAATCTGAATTCTTTGGTGTAGATTGAAAACAATTCTTTAGCATCACTTACACTAATAAAGAATGTTCTATATTAGTTACCTTTTTTGGTAAATTTAATATTTATGTTTACTTTAGTGTTTCAACAGCTATCAGTCGTTTTAAAAAAAATAAGTCTCCCTTGGATTTTAAATGTGCTATTTATGCATTACAATATGGTTCTGGTCCTTCGAGTTATATTGGAATGACTCGCAGATCTTTTGCTACATGTTTCAAGGAGCATCTCAATTGTATTAGTTAAATAAACCAGATAGATCTCATTTGGCTGAATCATGATTTTTCGGTTGTTGACAATTCAAAAAAAAATTGAATGATTATTTGAGACCCAGCACTTTAAAATTCTTGGAACAGGTATATATTAATCATGCCATTTCGAACGGCAGAACTTTATTGAACAAACAATGCCATTTGAATTTAATAATATATTGAATAAGTTTCTGGATGCTGGTAGTTTCTCGTAATGTTTATCAGTGATTTAATGTTTTGTTAATGGGGATGATGGTGAATGTGTTCTTATAACAGTTATTCATAATGGAACAGTTACATGAATTACTTATTTTTAAATTCATTTCTTGAATTTGGTAAGCTTAATTATTGTAATTTAATTGTCTCCAATTAGTTTAAAAAAATCGTGGACGTGATCGCCACCCCATCTTTCATATACTGGAAGTAATTGGTTTCACTATATTTCGCATAAAACATAAGTTAAACTTTTTAGTTTTGACTCTCACCTTATAACCCGTTTATTAAATTCTATTAGCACAATACTTGTTTAGGGTAAATTAAATAAAACTTGCATGAGCTAATAATTGCTTACTCTATAAAACGCTTATCCATGCATCCGCCGGTCCTCGTGTTTCTACGGCGTGGACACCATATTTTGAAAATATTGTACTGAAGATGTATTCCTAGTTGATATTGAACTTGTAAATATACATATATTTATACGTTAATGTAAACGACGTTGAACGCTGTGTGGAAGAAGGTCTGCCCAGAAATATTCGATAAATGGATACATTTGTAATCAAATTGCAAAAGAAAAGTGCACAATCTACCTTTGCGGTTGCTACGAGTACTACGTCATCTTCAGTGCTAAATTTTCCAACTACTAAAACTATCAGTGTTATTAATAGTATAAATACTGATGCAACCAATGTTTCTAAATCGAAAGAAGTGCCTCCGTCACATCACAAAATTGTAAGCAATAGTATAGTACAAAAAGTTGTGGGAAAACATAATCCCGGATGTAAGAAGGAATTCATATAAATTGAATAATATGACATCACCTCAAAAGTTTTTTGTGGTATATGCAAGAGCGCCAAAGAAGCAAACTTAACAAGACAAACCTTGTCGAAAAGTGGGAAAAGTTCGTTGGACGTGGACGTGTTTGTTATTAAAGGATTCTGGAATTGGAAAAAAAGGTACAAAGCGCTATAAAAGCCATGAACATTGCGAATTTCACAAGTTGCCCATTTTAAAGGTCAATGCTCTAGCAAAAGGTGAGCACATTTATTCAAAATTATCAAAGTCAAAGATGACTGAATGCAACATGCTCGTATATCGGTTTCAACATATTTACTACTATTCAATACTTGGCAATGCAAGGTTTGAGAATTAGAGATCACGAGGACTCTGAGTAAAACTTTTCGACGCTCATAAATTTGCGAGCTTAAGATCGTCAGGGATTGAGAAGTTGGCTTAGCCGAATAAAATAGAAATGGTGCTCACATGAGGTCCAAAACGAAATATTATCGCAATTGTCTCGCGATTACAATTCATACAGATTATTAAAACCAAAAAGTTTCATCACGAAATATTATTGCAATTTTCTCGCGATTACAATTAATACATATTATTACAAGCAAAAAATGGTATGAAACTTTAGCTGCTTTGTAATGAAACTTTAGACATTTTCATGAATGAGCAAGTCTCTTTATGCATTCGCGTTGTTAATGACGATTTTAAAATTCAGGAATACATTTTGGGTTTCTATATGAAGCATCTATGAAAAATTCGGAACAACTATTCAAGATAATAAGAGATGCTTTACTAAGATTGGACATTCCTCTTAATAATTGTATAGGAATTTGCTGTGATGAGCAAGCAATATGGGGTACGTACGCATTGGCTATGTTATAATAAACACGCGTTAAACGCTTGATAGTACGTCATACTGATTAGCGTACAAGTATTGGTTCACCGTTAGGTGGAGACTTCTGTTGATTTGCTGGTTTGTATTAGGACCGGAGCACATAAAAACTGATCGAGTGAATGGCTTCATAGAGGCCGTGTAACAGAGAAAGATATTCTGTGAAGGCTTACTGCCTATAAATACCGCATATTTGTACACAGTATTTTAGTTCATTTCGTAAACTCAAAGCCTGCAAGCAGCAGCAGTGGCCATCAATAACAGTCGACCAGAGATACCCAACAACACGGGGAACATCACACAGCCTTACGAGTAAGCATCTGATGATCGTTTTCATGAATTTTATATTGTTGTATTGCATGTATTTAATTAGCTTCGATTTTCTTTCTATCTTAACCACTTCCTATCCCGCTAGAGTGTATGACTCCCACCTTTACTTAATAAGGTCGGTCTCAGTCACTGAATACGCTTAGCACCTTTGTACGACCGGGGTGGTAAGAAATTCGTAGTGGTCTTCCTTTATCCTTACTATACCACTAGGATAACTTTCTAATTTGCAGGGACCCGGGTAGAAACAGTAGCTCGGTGAGCTCAGCACCTTTGTACGATCTAGGCGTGAAGTAAATCGTAGTGCTCTCCATTTACTCTTACACTACTACTAGCATAAATGCCTCTAAGTTGGATAGATCCGATTGGAAACAATCGCTCGATAAACTCAGCACATTTGTACGACCACATTTGCACATTTGTGGGGTGTTAAGTAAACCGTAGTGGTCTCCTGGTATTCCTGCCATCAGAAACCACCATCTTATGCTCAAGTAAACCTTTTTTTAATAGATTCATAGCTCATTTTAATAGCTCAATTTAATAGATTCGAATAAAATTAATTTCATACTATAATAAAAGTTCTTTTAACACATTCTTTTATTTTTCATCTGGTTTGAATAGACGTAACACTATCAGTAGAATAAAGTTTATATTAATTAACCCATATGTAGCACTCTTAATGCGTGGTCCACCCTAAATGAACATTAAGTAGTGTGCTAATATTTTGACACCCGCGGTTATTTATTTTTGGCATTATAATTCATGTGTCGACGGATGTGTGTTTGATGTTTGCTTTACGAAAAATAAGGGATGAACAGGTCAGAAGACGTTTCCTACAAGTGCCACATAAAGAAGTCATGCTGAAATTATTTTATTAAAATTTGTTAACTTCATTTTGCTTCTATGGGTAGTGAAACAAAACTTTGATTACAAAAAAAAACAAACTTAGATATAATAAAATTATTAAAGCAGACTTTAGTCTGTTCATATATTCTGCGTTTACCTTAAATTTGACGCCTTGTAGACACGAAAATATGAACTCGAAATATAATTGTGCCTTTCGTGGCTGAGAAATTACTGGTAACGTCAATCCTTAACGATAATCATAAGCCATAATAATTCAGGCAGCAGAAATGAAATAGTTATTAAACTTAATCAAATTGTATTGGACGTTAAAAATGTTTACATGCAATCCAGTGATAGGCTCCTTCATTCCCATACGTAAAATAAAGCAATCAACGCTTTTCAATTAATAAAATAAATCAATACTGGAATAAAAGTGATTTTATGATTTCTTCAGTTACATCAAAGAAATGTAAAACTAGGAACTTACAGATTTTGCCGCTGTACACAAACAATTTATTTGTTAATTTAGAGTAACGCACCGTTATCTTAATTATTTATTTGTATTTGTATTTATTTTGACTTTACCTTCATAAACCAACTTGTTACTAATTACACTCGACTTTACTTTATTCATCAAAATTATAAGTGAATTTATCTGAATTATGCCCAAAAAAATATTAATGCTAAATACCGAGCTACAATAGACGAATGCATAATAAAATACTTAGTAAATTTATGAACACACTTTAATTAGACATGATATTTTATTTAATTATTAATCTAATATTATTTTATTCCAGATTATTATTTCGCTACTTAGTTGGACATTACGACGTTCGGCGGTTACCCAAAATTACTATCCCTTACTGCTGTGCGTGAACCGTGTTTATACATCTCAGGTCTCCTTCCACAAATCGATATGCATACTTCTAGTCATGATTAATTTGAATCTCATTAGCGCAATATAGAATATTTTCTATAACACCTGTGTGACATCGATGAATGGACTTTGTTCCCATTCATAGCTCCTATGTACAACTGATTTGTTTAAGATGTAATTAATTAGTATAGGATATAATCAATAACTAATATTTATCTTCGTGTTTTGATCATAATATAGATCTATAGTTTAGTTATCCGATGACTGTCCCCTTATCTCAAATCTTATTTACAATGCTAAACCTTTTAATTATTTTAGCGTATTCACCTTATTTGTTAGTACTTAATGCCCAAGCCTTTTACATCAACATAAACAGGAACGTGGACAAACCTCCACATTACAATATTAATAAATTTTATTATATACTCTATAAAGACCTTCACTTTTACCGGTACAAGATGAATGTTGTCCAAGCATCGTTAAAACCTGATTGACGTAATTGGCAGGTGGCGTATCAAAATATGATTACACATGACATCACCACGCAGTTGATTTTTTATTTTTTAATTTGAGTCCATTTAGCTGGCTGTGTAAACAAACATATTTTACAATATTGGACTATGGAATATTGGACAATATTGAATTACTGGCATTGTTAAAAAGACTAATATTTATATAGCTCAAGGAAAGGCTGAAAGCTATGTGTCGTTTGGAGTTCCATTTGGAGATAGGATTACAAACCTGCCTCAAGATCGAAAATGAAAACTCTTTTCGGGGCATTGTTCTTGCTTGCCACAAATCATAAAAACCCAACTGATTTCTCTGAGGTTGTGTTGTCTAGAAACGCGACAGAACTCATAATTTTGTGCGCCAATTTTAGTGAACGTAGATTTCGATTCATGGTAGCGCGACTCTACTAGCGGAGAGTCATAGCGATTGTCACAGATGGCACAAACAAATATCTTATTACTACAGAATATAACAACCTTCAGAAATATGAATTCCCCAGGTCAGTTTAACGTGAAGTCGTACGTTGGAACTGCTCTTGTTGTTCCACCTGTCGTCAGTGGACTGCTGAGGGCACGGGCAGCTACGATTACGTGAGTAGTCCAACTGTTTGTTCTTGTTGGCACCTGAAAGAGATTCTAACTACTAATTAATAAAAGAGCATTTAACGACTTTACAAAATAACGTGCATTAGTCTTCTAAACAATATAAACAAAGAAAGAAATATAAATGCACAATTAAATCTCAATGATGAAATGTTAAATTACATTAATATAGCATCAATGGCGGTTATCAAATAAACAGTAGATATTTCAATATAAACAATACAGTATTTAAGCTGTGCAAATAAAACAGGATTAAAGCGGTGCATACAAAAAATTATAAAATCGGTGCTTGTAAAACAATATAAATGTGCTGTGATAAAATAAGGAAACAATAATAACTTGGAAAGTATGTAAAAATCGATCGGATATACAACGTAAATCAAAATACACGATATGAACAACGAAAAAGATGGGAATACGAGGAACCACTATAGGTCACTAATACCCTAGCTAACGTAGATGCCATGCTTTCTGAGTGACTAAAACTAAACTCGGCTAAAGTAGGATAGAATTATACACTCTAGTGGGTAGTAGGTAATACACTAGCGAGCGATTAAAACTAACCCCAATTAATGTAGGTTAGAATTATACACTCCAGTGAGTAGTATGGAAAATAAGGTTGTGGTAAGATAGAAATAGAAACAAAGCTATTAAAAAATACATCTGTTTCAAAATAGAACAGTATACGATATAGGAAATCGCTTATCACATCCGTAATGTTCTCGGCGAGTGTCGCTCTACTTACTATCTCGGCATTGTGCTGACTTGGGTGGTCGCTCTGCTGGCTGCTGCTAGACGTCTAGTTTTCGAGTTCTTACAATTGGAACTAAATAATTCTATTCAAAATCTAGGTATTTATAAGCCTGCGCCCTCACTCAACTTTTGCTCTGTGTTCGAGTAGCTAACCACACATTATCTATTACCTGATACGGTCTCCACACATAATTCTATGCAAATCTCTGTATTAATTCCACCCTGTATTATAGCGTCTGCTTAGCCATAACACACAATTCTCCTCATGGCGACATTTACATGTTACAGTAGAAGTAGTCAGCTAAAACAACAGCAGCGAGGAGCAGCAAAGCACATCATTTTATTCTGGAGGTGGTCTCTTACCTTACGTATTATAGCGTTGACACAGGTAAAAGGGGAGCAGGTGGACAAAACATATGCCTACTTTCTATGTACGTACATATCATCCACAGTCACATACATTCGCTTAAACATAGGTAAGGTATGTACACACACAACACAGTAAACGTAATATAAGTCTCTGTTATACAATATACGGCAAGTAGGCGATGCGTGAACCAAAGCCTGCTGGTATCTTTTAAGTAGTAAATGTTTTTACATTTGTTATTAGTTCAATCTAATATATGGTTCCCGAAATTCATCTATTTAATTGATTTAATTTATTACTAGTAACATGCTTTATTACAGGCTGTTAGCGAGATCTCTTCGTTGCGACGATGTTACTACGCGTCAGTAGCGATCAGTAACAGACAAATTAGCTCCGATTAGAAATTTTCATTCAACCTTTATAGATAATTGTTAAACAGTGAATAATATTGTTGAATCTGTGGCTTTTCGTGACCGTTGCAGTTTTATACAGAATATGCCCCAAAAAAGTTATAACTGTGTTAAATCTGTGTTAATCACATATGATTAACACACATACAGCATGATTATTTATTGTGGAAGTAGTTTCACATTGACTTTTTTGGGATCCTTGAGAGAGAATAAGGCTGAAATTCCAACTCAATTTGCAACCGAGAATAAAAGACTTTGATGTTCAATAACTTCATTAACAATGAATTACCTCTATTTGGTTTCAATTAAAAATTATTTGGATACGATGAGAGCTCAACTTTAGTCATTGTTACAAAAAAAAAAAAAGCATAAAGTTGTTTTAATCTTGTCAACATGTCGCGGCAAAAACCAAGTAAAACCAGAAAACCAGTCCATATAATGGATTATATCGCCACAAAAGGTATTGTCGATACAATTGATCTTGTGTACACAGAGATTTCCACATCAAGTACAGCTCAATGAATGACAATTTTATTCAGATATCGGGACATTGCTGACATTAAACTGCATGAGAATTTTCAGATGAATAATCTTTCGGGAACTTCTGTGAGACGAAACTATCTTTATAGCCTAGCTATGGACTTATAATTCGGGAAAATAATTCGGCATGGATAGATTTTATGAGCGGTTATCATCATTTAAACATGTTGTATGCTAGTTGTAAGCAAGGCAAATGGTAGTTAACATTTAGAATAACATTTACCACAGGGTCCCTGTGGTAGATAACATTTACCACAGGGACCACCTGAAAAATTGGCTAGTCCTGGACCGTAACAGGGGAATTCAGATTCAGCCAGCTCTTCTCGTCGCAGTACGGTGAGACAATTTTGCAAAACTGGGTGCATCCACCAACATTAATAGAAATTTAATTGGAGAAATATAAAAATTATTTTTTTATTTTTGTTTTTGTAAGGTGTACTGTTGAAGACCGTAAATGCATTATAATTGTTACAAACATTCTAAGAGATGTGACTAACATAATAGTCATTGGAATAGAAGCATTCTTGACAGGAATTAGTAAAGGAGTGTAGGACAAACAGATTAGTGATTCAATGGTTACGAACGTTATATTTGGCGTGAGCTTGTTGATTCATTTATGAATTCTGCGGGACCATAATTATGGACCAGCGAGTGTCGTATACATAAATTTACACGATTAATAATTTTTTAAGAGCTTCATTGTAACTAAATTACATGATCATTGTAAGTAATGTTAGAAACGCACAGTTATCTTATGCAAAGTTTAGTCAGTTATAGACAAATAAATGAGTTGGTTTATTCTGAAAAAAGTATTATGTTGATTAAATACTTGAAAAGTCAATTACCTTGTAGGGAGAATAAATACTTTTCCACGTACGAATAAAATAAGTTTAGTTGACAAAAATTATTTGTTACAATTAGGTTACCAGTTTTTGGGGTTAACCATGCTTTTGATAATCTCGGGTGTTTTCAAAATTCAAGGCCGAATTTTCTCAAGGTAGTGGCGGGTGTCGCGAGGCAATTTGTACTCACTATATTTTAGTTTTAATGATACAAAGTTTCTACACATTTGATACTTACAAATATTTAAATAATTCGAGATGGATAGACGTTATGAAGCACAGCATACTTATACAATTAAGTATGTTGTATGCTAGTTGTAAGTAAGGCAAATAGTAGTTAACATTTAGAGCTACAATCAAACTTCTATTTATAAAATAAAAGAGAATTTAAAAACATCTTACTAACATTGGCAAGAACCTAGAATTTAGTTATGGGAATAGAAGATTAGTATTACTTTTACCGACGGAACTAATTGCTTCTATGTTGTTGCTTATGCAAATTATCGAAAGAAATGAGCCAGACAGGAGCCATGGTTTCAAAGAAAGCCGGGGGCGGCTTACGGCGGTGAATTAATTATATGATGAGTTAACATCACAGGTAGAAGCAGGAAATCGATATTGATTGGAGATGGATCAGCAGTGAGTGAAAGCGGACCGTGTGGAATTATGCGTGTAGAAGTAAAGGGATGTAGTCCCCAATGTTTATAGAAAATAATTAGTACGTATGTGGTACAGACACCTAGGAAAAATGCGAAGTGAGAGCGAAGTAAGAAGGGAAGTAGTGAGAGTGATTAATCGTGATTGTGTGGCTGAAGCTCGCTTTAAATCCATTATTATATTGAAAATATAATAATGGATTAAATAACATAATATCAAAATTAATTTCAAATAAAATCTAAGTGTTGAATCCACTGTCATAAGTAAGATTAGATATGAGGCCCACTATTAACTGGAATAAATTAAATAAATTATTTTGAGTATAAAGTCTTCAAGTAAATTAAATCGGCCAGCAATTGAATTAAATTAAAATAAAATAATGAGGTGACTGCGCATAATTATAAAATAAGTTTGTGACGGGAGGAACCACAGAATTTGTAAGTAAACAATTTGATATTAATTTGGAAAATAGTTGACGATATACGAACGCCATTTTTGTTATTTGATTTGCACGCACGCATTAGTCGAACATAAGTACTAATTAATTTGATTAGTCTGATGAAGCGTTCTTTACTTACTTATTTTTGAATGAATGAACATTTTATTTCATTGGAATGTATGTATTCTTACATTCTCAATACATTTTGTTCAGTTCAATCAACTATTTCATTTAAACAGCCCTGAGTATGAGAAACAGGTGACAATAGTTCTAGTACATTTTTCTGCCACTTACACTTACACAATTTATACTTAAAAAATATTGTCGCACCCCGATTAATGAGATTGTGACTGGGGATTCACTACATGGTACAAATGAGATAAGTAATTAATTCAAAGTCGTACATGGGATAAAATAAATGAAAAATAAGTAAATATTATTTTAAAGTAATTAAATTTAATTTAAAATAGATATTTAGTTTGTTTAAAAAAGTATAGTTTTACTTAACTTATTATATTTGATTAAACATAATAACCCTTCCACGATTAAAGAATAATAGATAAATTTAAACCAGGTTACAGTTAAGTAACAATATAATATAAGACGTTTGCAGATTATTAAAATAGATACCTTCTGCAGTTTATCTGTAAATTGATAAATAATACGCCTTACATTCTTGTGTCGATACCCGTTGACATGATTAACAGGAGAGTAAGTCGCGAATTAAACAGTTTTATTTCTTACTTTAAATTGAGCGAGTATTTAGATAAACCGCTTCTTATATATTGACTCCCCAAAATATTTAGCTACTGTTTTAAGCTACTGTTTTATCTTCCAACTAAATAGGTCTAGTAACTAACCTTGACATTCAACTCTCCTCCAATGGAATTTAACTTATTTTCGCTCTAGCCAAACTCGTGCAAAAACAAAAATATTTCTACTATGTAAAACGAGACTTTAAAAAGTGTTTCAAGACTTAAGGTTGGCAACAATATTTCAAATGTAGTTTTTCTTGCTAATCTAATACTCATTATGGTTTACAACTAGCAGTGCATATTTAATTAATCCCATAAATATTTTTGTTACGCGGTAATATTGTAACATTTTATTTGATAAAACATTTTAATCCATAATATTGTACTATAATATTTGAATACATTTTTCTATCGTTAATTCTTTTCTGTTGTTAAATTGATTCTAATTTTTTGAGTAAAAGATCTTAAATACAGGAAGACGGTAAGTCGCGCCCCGTTTTGTGCTACGCAAAGGGCCTCGCTCGGATGAAAGTTAACAAATGAAATATTTTATCCAGTTTACCGCAATAAAATTCAACTTTAGTTTAGCTTAAATACCTTTTCTATTTAGCGATCTTCAAAACTAGGGATTTAATTTTGCTCTACCCTGTAGATAAATAGATAGATGAGCTAAGCAATTTCGAAATACTATTTTACAGCAATCAAATTTTTATGAGTACCGCATCTATGATAATATCGTTTACGAATAAATGATCTAAGATGGAATGGCAAACAAAATAATATCGATGATTGAAATCTATAAAAAACAGGATGCGGGGAGATGAGAGGCAGAAGTCTCCAAGTTGATGAGATGCACTGAATTCGTCATACTTTTGTACCGAGTTTCGCATCATGTTAAGTGAAATAGACACTCGCATACGCATTCATATTTTATATATTTCCTTCTGCATTTTCGTAGACACTTTTCCGCTTTGGTTATTTCCCATTGATACACACTGGTAAGGCACGATAAATTCAAAAGATGCAATTTACGTGCTATTTACTAACTTTTAGCTTAAATTAAATAATATTATGTAATATTCTCCTATATACTCAAAATATTGCTTCGTATTACCCGTCTTGGCTTGTTATTGACACTAGTTGACAGTTAAAATACTTGCTAACTATGAAAGCCAGAATATCCTTAATATATGAATATAAAATTTATTAAAAAAAAAAATACACAAGAGTCATTAAAAAATGGAGGACCAATCAATCTTCTGTATGATTTAACCATACATTTTGGATTAAACCATACAGGATTGAACATGCCATTCAGACTGTACATAGGTAAAAACGACCAATTCTCCCCGGTTTAATGACCTCTTTTGCTCAGTAAAACTGGCGACATTCACCATTCAGGTTACTTATTTGATATAATGTCTTAAAATATTAGCGAATGCTTAGGGGTCAATCCTCGGACAATTTTTACACATCGCTCGCATATGTTCGTAGATCATCGTAGAAAGTCTTTCCCTCAGCCTCGACAATGCCTAATGTGACTTTGGCGAAACACTGAACATACTTACCACGCGAAATATAACTCATGTTGCATGTTCAACCTGTATGGTTTGTATATAAGAATCTGTATATCACATTGAACCATATATGTTGATATAAGATTGAACAAAAATGTTGCTAAAATAACTATGCTATGACAAATCAGATGAAGAGAATTAAAAGCATTTAGATGACTCCTTTATGAATTAAGAGGATTTTTCTTCCCTAGACTTGTCGAAAGATCCCGATCAGAGAAAGGCTCAGGTGAGAGTGATGACAATAACAGGTACTATGTCTGAAATGCCTGAAAACGGAAAATACCGCATGATATTTAGATAATAACATAAAAAAGACCATTCGCTAACCATATATTTAAAGAACTGTAACTCTGTGTGCACTGATGAGAATCAACCTTATTAAATCAAACGCCTTTTTAATAAACTTATAACAAATGATATTGTAACAATTTGCAATTTCCGTAATATACTGTTTCCAACCAGAGGAACAATAATAAACAATAAGAACCAGAGAAACATTATGTTTTTGCATAAACTAGCAGACTGGTTTAAAATTGCGTTCATCAATGAAATAGAATATATTTTTATTTATTACCACACCCCGTAAAATCGAGTAGTAAACAGGGGTTAAGCTCAAAGGTAGAAAAGAGAAAAGCATTTAAACTTAAGGCTGTACTCGAAAAAAAAAGATTATTTTTGAATTATTTAGATTTAATTAAATATTTAATGAGTTTGGCAAAACATAATTACAATTATTAAAATGAAGTACAGAACTATAGCAAAAATTTGTTAATAATAAGTATATGAAAAACATTAGAATATTTAGAGGGTCAAAAGATTCAGCCTAAGGAATAGTATGAAAATTGTATGAAAACTGACTTTCTGGCATAGAAATTTTTGTAATTAACTTCATGAGACTTTGATTTAATTTTTGTAAATAAAAAATTATAGCGGGGTTGCGTTGGTGACGCTTTAGTTATAACTTTAAACGCACATACCTAGAAATGTCTAGGTATATTGACGTGAACAAAATGCTCACTCTGACATGAATATTTAGTCATTTATTCTTTAGAGTATTATTGCTGATAAGGAGCAAAATGCTCACTCGAAGTTACCGGAATAAGACCCAGAATGAATCTGGGCCTTGTTGAAACTGGCCTAGGTATGGCTTTTTATATGAAATCAGAGAGTTTTGGTGTCCGGCTTCGCCGGTGGTAGTTCTTGATGTGGGCGGCGGTAACTAGAGAGGCCTTAGTCAAAATTGCTACCAAAATCGTTTTCTCGAATCAAAAGCATTCTTTTGGGGGTTATAAATTTTAAAGAACAATCAAGCGTATTATCCCTGTCTAGAATCTATGCTCTATGATCCTAAGACAGGGAGTTCTTCTATCAGATTTAACGAACAACGAGCTGCATTCTACGTACATCCACCAACCAAGGCAATGGCAGTGACAGTTTTTACATGGAAAGCATTCAAAACAGTGTACGTTCCTTACAAACAATAAAAAAATCTGGTTAGCCCTCAAGGTTCATAAAACTCATTAAAAGTTATTTGATAAAAATACGATGGTATTGAATTTTCCTCCAGACGAAGTTCAATAAACCTATTAAGAATTGTTTGTTCGAAAATCGGAGGTCGTAAAATGCCTCTCTAGACCGGGAATGAACGCAAGTTCAATCACCTTGTTACGAATTCTTTATTCGAAATCTGACCTCGCCCAGAGCGAATCTCGGTAATTTAAAAAAAAATGCGCGCGGAGATCTGGGCGCCATAAAAGAAAGCGAAACATATGTTTCTCTCTTGCTATGTACCATTTTTTTGCTCGTATTGTACATTCGATGAACACAAACAAAAAATTCGAAAAACATTTGCTTAAAACGAGAGGCTATAAATCGCCTTAATCCCTTTTGAGATGTATTCTTATTCCACTTGAACAAAGCAGCAAAAACAAAGGTCATTCAAATGCGCGCGATATATATTCTTTCTGTAACACACGACAGTGCGAGCGTTGTTACGTAGCTTAAGAGAGTTGAATCTAACTGCTCTCCTCCCTCGAGATGTGAAGCATTGCGAGCGTTGCATATCTTTTTGCATTGGGCTCTGACTCCCGCTCCTCACCTTATTTCCACAAAGAAAACGAACGTTGCTTGGTTAGTGGCCTTGTCGACGATTCTATACGCAGAGTTCGCTGACTGCATGCAAAAACTTCTGATTATACATAATAAATCTTTCCGTCGTTCAAAGTATTTTAAATTAATTTTCAAATCGCGATTAATTTGATTACTGACTTATTTATTTATTTGGTTTATAGTGAGTTAGAAAATCATGTTATATGTCGATATCTGTTCTCAGAATGAATTAGATAATGATTATTACAATTTGCTTCGCTCGTAGTTATAAACCGAAATTATAACGTCCAACGAAAAAATATTGTTTTTTACAGCTAGCGATTCACGACCGATAACATAATTAAAACTAGACAGAGTTAAAGTCAATTTAAGATAAGAGATTATTTTAATCTATTTAATTTACATATTTTTGATCAGCCTTTGCAACAACTAATTCTTCATAATAATTAAATAAAAAATCTTACATTCTTATATCTCCGAACTAACTTCATCTCACTAAATTTAATAGTTATTATTTACGAAAAGCATTTAGTTCAACTCTAACTATTCTACATTACTTCTAACTTTAAATTGAGAGCGCTAATGATAAAACTGCTTCTTATATCGGTTGTTTCATTAATGTTTTTTAACTATCGCTCAATTAGAAAACTCTACCTTCTGTCCTAGACATTGACTTGACTTTTCTAATAGAATTTAACATATTTCCGTTTCGACTAACTCGTGTAAAAACTAATATATTTTTCCTATATAATTCGAGAGTTTTAAGTATTTGAGGTTGCCAGCTATATTTATCATTGAATTATTCTTTATAATTTAATAATAATTACGGTTTCCAAATTAAGCGCAGAATTTTATATTTAATTGAATCCTTATAATTGTGCTCTGCGTCATATCCCCCCCTAAGGACAAAATTACGACCCTGTCATTTTTTGCATCAGTAATACTCATATGTAAGATCCTTTCCTTTTCTGTTATACAGTATAAAATAATTCTTATAATAATATAATTATTTGTACCATTTTAGTACTAAAACAATATAAAAATATTTTTAATATACCTAGTATATAACAAGAAATATGGAAAAGTATTCGGTTAGTGTTACATTTTATAAGTTGCAATAATATGCTTGAGCTTTCAGTATTTGTGGTTTCCAGCTATATTTATAATTTAATTCTTCTTTATAATTTAATAATAATTACGGATTCCAACTTGCAAGTTCCAACTAGTTGCGCTTAATTTTTTATTTAACTGAATCCTTATAATTCCAATAGCGTCATAACATGTTTTATAAATAAAAAATATTAAAAATTACAAAAAATACGTCCATCGTCCTGAAGGTCCTTTTTATAAACTTGTGTTGCGGTGACAACTGCTGTTCAGATCTGCATCATTTGAGATCAAAAATGCAAAAAGATTTACTTAACATATTAAAATATCTAGTAAGTGCATGAACTGTTTTTCTAAATATTGTTTTGGGACAAAATGGCGAACGTTCAAAGTTAAAGTTTCAATTGTCTATGAAAATATCGCTCGTTTTTCCGCAAAGAAAAAATTCCTTCGTTCAATCACTACGTTATTATATCTAAAATAAGTATGCAAGAGAGGTGTGCACTTAAAGTCATCTATTCCAACCTCATAGTATATATTTTCCGAAGATATTCTAGTCTCCAAAATATCCAGTTGGTGGTGTCGACGATGCATTCTTTCTTCCGGGGCGCCTAGTTTTTCTGGTCTTTTACGCGCGGCGGTTGGCGGTGTCAATGTGGACAGCATCCTCGGTCGCCGCAATTTGGTAGACGTTTCGGCCACTGTGTATCGCCGTAGTCTCCAAGATTTGCAAATAAAGCCTCGGATCCTTCGTTGAAGACACAGGCAGAGATATATGCAACGAGTTCTACTGTTATTCGTCCACTTAGTGTAATTTTTGGCCTGATTATCCATATGTATTCTTTCTAATAATTCCTTTTTGCTAAGAATTTGGTATATTGGTTTAATAGAGCAGAATTTATAATAACGGTATAAGTTTACCACTGCATAAACACGAAATATACCTTTATATATATATATATGTCCTTCGATAATGGACCCACGTCCGAAACTCGAGTCACAAAGTAAATGATATATAATAGTGCTTACGACGTTTTTCACATAT
>WYDF02262657.1:5833-19025 GCA_009867245.2 Adranes taylori
TCGTTTCTAAAAGCATTCTCATTTAGGTGTATAAAAAACTTGTGAATAAACAACGCCAAGCCTTCCGTTGCTTGAATCGAAAACGCAAGCGAAAGCCTATAATAAAACATAGGTTACGAAAAGTAGACGCTATAAAAGCATGTGAAAATATTCTGCACTTGATGTGATCTTACCAAAAGAAAAGCAAAAACAACAACGTAAACGGCGAAAGAAAGACGTCGAATGCGCGCTCTATTCTCCATCCTCTTTTCTCTTCTGGTTCTCTCACACGCGAAGACGGCTTCGCGTTGGCAACTGCAAGTGGTCTTTCCTGCCACAGCGGGCGGATCTGGACTGTTTGCTTCCCTTTTTCGTGCATGACGAGAACGAACGTTGTTATTCTTGATGACCTTGGTTGGTATATATCTTTACGCAAAGTTCAATGAATGCATGCTGAACAAAAAACCTCGTATCCATATATCGCAGATAATTCCATTACCCGAATTATTTTAATAAAATATAAAAATAAAATGAATATTTGATTTATTTATTTGGTTGTTTTTTTTTTAAATTAATTAGCTGATGACTATGTTTAAATGGTTGTTTGAATCATTTATCGATTCTGCGAGGCCATGTCCAATATGCCGATAACAAGGTGGATATCACGTTACTACATGTTTTCCATCTATTGTGGCCACTGCATGTGGAAACTTCCCTTTAAATTCCCTATCTATGTCCAACCATTGCTCCGGTAGCTGATAACATATTTATAAATTGCATTAATAAACTAAAATCATTATTTTCAGTGAGTCGCCATTTTTGAATCTGTAGAGCGTGAAGCCCTAGTAGCCAATGAAAGCGAAATAAGGCATTTGCAACAGGATTAAAATCATGTCTACCACTGGATCAAAATCACCTACTACAGGTCTACCACAGGTAAAACCATTCGTCGTCGAGCAAACCCACCAGAGCTACAGGAAGCTGCTAAATGAAGAATGCATTTGATACTCTAGACACCGTAGTAAACAGCAAAAAATGATGTGGAAGTTGAATGTGGCATGTTCGGCAAACTTATTGCAAAAAAGTTAAAAAAACTATCAGATAAAAAAGACGTCATGTGTGAAATGAAGCAAATATTTCATACTAGAAGTGTGCGACATCGTCGCCCATATAATTACTCAGTTAATCCTACTCCATCACTTTCCTCTCCACTTGCAATATATATGATGACGCCCTCATCCGAATCAACCCATTCTGTTCAGCAATTGCAACCCATTCATTACGAAAGTCGTCATTCCGAACTTACTAACCTGCATTATCAAAACACCCTACATTCAGGAACTAATTTAATTCATGAAGCATTTATGTACTCTTAGATCATACTACATCTGTTCGGAAATAAGTGCCCAATTTCAAAGATTTTTTGTTCAGAAATAAGTGTCCAGTTTTGCAAAAAATATGTGTTAGTGTTACAAAACATGAAATTCTTAGTCTACTAAACTATTCTGTTGCTAAATACTCCTACCACTCACATTACTTTATTCGGTAATTTGCTTTTAGTCTCTTGAACAAGATAAATATCACATGGCAGGCCAAGTGACAGCTGGTCTCTACGAAACAAACGGTCCTTTCCCAAATAGGGTATTTTGTAGTTACTACCGCCATTGGGCTTCATAATTTCAACCACGCACTGCTGATGAGTTATGAACACTTTGTTAAACGTTTGACGATCAAAGGTGTGGAAAACTGTTCCGACAGTAATAATTAATTCATCAATATTGATAGCTTCAGTCTGGTGTTGTAGAGCCTGAATGGAACTGAAGAAGCTAAGGTCAAATATGTTTGTATCGGGAGTGTTTGGAAGTTGAAAAGTCATTCTAATGTCAAAAGATGTTGTACGAAGGCCTCTAATCAAATCGTCATCATAAAAATTTGAATGGGGCTTAGGATTATCCTGTTGTATGTAAATTGCTTCCGCTATATTAGATCGAGGGCATTTGCTCTCAATTGCTGGAAGAAGATTTTGCAATATTTCTTTGTATTCTTTCTTGCTTACAGAATTGACGGTCTTAGTTTCCAGCGTTCCTGTGGGTAGATTCTTGCTACGATGTTTGGCAGGTTCTTTAAGAACAAACGGCCAAATGCCTAACTTTCCATCAAGCCAGCAATTTCGAGAATGATCCCATTGTGGTCGTGCAACTGCAGCTACAACATCACTTTTGTAATAACTGTTTTACTTTTGCACGTACGGTGGGGTTCTTCTTCATCTTGTGCGAGATAAGACCGCCTTGGAGTTTTTGATAGAACCAACCATTTTTCATCCACATGAATGATGTCTTTCATATTTTTGAAAACTGGATTTTTAAGCGCAACCCGTTGTCTGTCAAGCATCGTCAAACAATATTTCAGCCGTTGTATTTTGTTTCCATCCGTGAGATCTGGTTTTATTGCGTTTGAATGACGTTTAATCAGACCTGACTTAATATGCTTATCCAATGTAGTAATCGCAACATTGAGACCGTAACCTACTGATCGAATATTCGTTGTTTTAGTGGCACGCATTTTACAGTTTTTACATCTATAATTTTCAAATTTCGTCCAACTCTGTGGCTTTCGTCGACGTTACTATGACTTTACATTGGCATATCCTTCATTTCGTAATGTCTTTTGTCCGCGATGCCAAATTCAGCTGATGGTTTTCTCCACGGAGGTGAAAAATAGAAGTGC
Source organism: Adranes taylori (assembly GCA_009867245.2). Taxonomy (NCBI): domain Eukaryota; kingdom Metazoa; phylum Arthropoda; class Insecta; order Coleoptera; family Staphylinidae; genus Adranes; species Adranes taylori. The sequence continues at coordinate 8,540 of WYDF02262657.1, forward strand.
ATTATTCTTGATTGAACCATACATTAGAACACCATTATTATTCACTTGTAAAAGATGTTGGCAAACGCGTTCTCTAGTGTTATTAGACAGATTTGATTTTTTATTTGCTCGGATGACCAAAATTTCGTTCTCACCTTCCATATTTCCTTACAATGGAATTTCAAACTTCAGACTCAAAAGTACACAAAATTGGATGTATATTCAAGGTAGAAGAATCAACATAACCTTACTTACAGTACACAAAGTGCCACATTTATGAAGTAAATAACTGTCATTTGTACTTTGGCTTAGAGACACATATGTCACCCGGAACTCCCACTCGGGACACTGGTAATGGGGAACTTTAGCGTTTCTCACAATAATGGCGGAAATAGATATTACAATATTTCAGTCTTCAGGAATCTTCTCGAGCGCCAGGTCCATTTAAAGTGAGACCGCACTTCGAACTGATGTTGTTCCAGTCTACAGAGGCTCCCTGAGGGCTTAAGTAAACTCAGTGGAAAGTTAACCAGGTGTCATAGATCTTGCGGGTACCTGCAACTATATATTCAATTAAATATTAATTATTAATCAAATGAATGAATGTTCAATGAAATAAGCGGTATTCAAACATGTCAAACATTCAAACATGTTCAAACGTGTCTTATATTAAATGGCACACAAAATGTGAAAATGAAAATCGGCGCGTAGCAAAACGATTGTGCAATTAAAATAATAAAGTAAACGGCGCTTAGCGAAATATTAGCGGTGCCCATGACAAAATAATAATACAGAAAGCAGTGGAAAATGGCGGTAACTTCAAGCACACAATATCAATAGCAAAACGGAAGATATACTCGGAAAATACTATGGGCACGTAACGTCGCCTTCGGGACTGACGTTACTGTATGTCAAGCGAATGCCACCAGTTTCGCTAATAGTACACACCATGGACGCGTAGTGTTGCTACTGTATGCCAACGCTATTAAGAACTACTGTATGCCAGTTACTACTACCAGTTACACCAATAACATGCGTTTTTAGTTCGGACGGTGAAAGAAGGTACGTACTACAGCTGCGTAGCGTTGCGTTACGAAATAACGCTACTGTATGCCAAACGAACGGAAAAGATTTATCTATAAATCCTTTATTCATTAAAGTATTGGAGCATTAGTTTTTAGATAATTTTGTTATTTGGGCTTACCGGTGACCCTAGAAGGGATAGGTTTAATAAATTAAACAGAATATTATATTAATTCAATACAATATTATTATAAACAAATACAGATGTTATCAAATATTTAGAGAGTTGTATTGTAGGAGACATTAATGAATTCTTCATATCTCCTTTCCTTGCGTTACATAGAAATAGGAAAAAAAAATAAGAAAATGATCGTTCACATTTGCAAGAATATAAGTATGACCGGAACAAGAATATCAAAATTAAATCAGTCAGCATTTTGATAATAACCAGGATGTGTCAAAACGTGTCACTCGGTAAATGAGAACAGTAAAATTGACAAAATAATAATCAACAATAAAAAATGATTTTTCAAATTGAAGCAATTTATAATTATAAATGAATAGAGAAAATTTTTATAAGGCAAAAATAATCTTATATGCTGATAAGATTTTAGGAATGTTGTACAAAAATTCTATGAAACCGATTAGATAGAATATAGATATGTCATTTTCAATTTGTTAGTATAAGCCCGGTATAATAATCATATCTGAGTCACGTCAACCTGTGTGAATTTAAAAGATTCTACTCCCATTAACGAGAGGGATTCACGACAAAGCTACTATTACTCCTTCACTATCCGCCTTCACTTCGTGCAGTTACTTTAGGACAATTTTATTACTCTTCTGTTTTTGTTTCCCATTATTACGTAAAAGGTAGGTGCTTCTGTAGAACAAAGAGCTTTAGGTGGAACAGAAAAACGAGAGAAAGAGATAACAGGATGGAATGGCTTTTTCGTCGTACTACCATCATAGGGTGACATTCGTTTATTTAAACCAATCTACGCGCACTGATAAACAAAAATTGTTTTGTATCTATAAAGATGTACATCTTCTAGTTATAATACATTGCAGAAATAAATACATGGACAGGTAACCCCATTCCAGAGAAGGTCCAACTAAACGACATTTCGCAATCAATGGAGGATTAAAAAAACATTTTAGAGTATGAAAAAACTCTATCGATAAAATAAACATTATTAATGTGAAAATAAATGTGTTATATAGGAAAAAAGTAATAAATATAACATTGATAAGAAATAGAAAAAAAAATTGATTAATCACTTCGTTGCAAAAAAGAATCCAGTATTCCTTGCTGGGTTCATTGCATATAATTTGTCGATAGCCGTCTAATAATCACAACCAGGCTTTACAGCACTTACTCCCTCGTAATCTCAGTCGTTTTCTTTTAGCACCTCAATGCATTGATTGTGAAGAGAAAGAACACGTTTGATGATTTTGACAGTTATATTTTGCACAGGAACAGGTTCTAAGTCGTCATTTTCTTAGACATAGTATGCCAGTCCATTGCATTGCCAGTGCATTTCCTGAAACCCTTCCCTACAACCCAACCCTTCCCATAGAGTCCCGTCTCGTTTAGATTAAAAACTAAATCTTGTGGATCATTTTCCCTTTCCACGATTTCACGAAATTGCATGGGATATTTTTCAGCTGTTACTTCGTGTGGATCCAACAGTGTGGGTTGTATTGGACTAAAAGTCCACTAACTGTTGGGATTGTGTATAGGTAAGGAGATTGGAGAGTTTATTTGAAGGAGGCTTTAGGATTTATCATCCTCTTCAGCCTGGAACTTCCTGGAGTGATTTATTATTTATTATGATTTAGGTACTCACACACATGAAGTTTTGATTTGGGTCCTCTTATTTACTTAATAATTTCTCCATTTTTGACATAAAAACATATCTGGTTTATGTAACTTTGGACGGTGTAATCGGAGTACACTTTCTCCAGCCTTTTTAATTTTGTCTTTGCTTTGCATAATTGCTCCAACTGTAGACTCATGCAATTTGAAATCCCTTCATTTACATCAATACATGTAAATCGAAGCACAAATGTGATAAGGAACTATTGAAATGATGCTAGCACTCGCCGCGCATTATAACGGATTCAGAATTCGGCGGAGTCGCAATCAACGGGGGTTTTACATGAAGAATCTTTTAGAACTATATTTGCTAGAGCGGAAACATATATCATAGTCTATATCTTTGTTAAATACCCAAGAAACAAATTTTTTTTTAATTAAATGCATTCTAATCCGCACCTCTTTGTCATCTCTACACGTTTTAAATTAGGAGCACAGTCGTGTCCACAACAGGAAAAAATAAGCTTTTTTTAACGACTGTCGTCTAGTTTATAAACCTAATCATTATGAGCTGTGTTACAGCCACCTTCAAATTCAATTTCATTTGCTTTATATCAGATCTCATGAATAGTTTAAGTAATATTTCAGCATATTTAAAGTAAACTAAATTACGAACCCTGTCAAGTTACTTCATACGAAATAATATTTTTGTTCTTTCACAACATATCAGGTAAAAATTATGGGAATTAAAAGGTAACTGAATGGTTTGAGACACAAAGAGGGGTTAGGCAGGGGTGCCCACTGAGTGTTTGCCTGTTTGTACTGGCAAACACTCAACACATAGGACAACCTAGTGGGATTAAGGTTTCAAGGTCATTGGGTCCCTAACTTATGCGGATGATATAGTGTGCATGGCGAGTGGCAGGGAAGAGATGAATGAAGTGGTAGGGAGAGTGAGGAGATATATGGATAGAACGAGTTTGGAATTGAATGTGGAGAAGACGAAAGTAATGGTGTGTAAGAAAGGGGGGAGAGATTGTACAAAAGGTTTGATATAGGGGAGGCAAAAAATAGAAAGGTTTAAGTCATACAGGTGTTTGGGTTTCTCATTGGCCCAGAATGCATCCTGCAAAGAACACATTGATATGATACCAAAGAAAGCAAGGGGAGTTATAGAGAGAATGAGGTTGGTATGGGAAACAGTCTCGTGAGTGATTGAGAATGAGGAAGAAGATAATGGAAGTATCATTATGATGTGTGAATATCATTATGATGTATGGAGGAGATGCAGGAACGGTGGAAGAAAGAGAGAAGATGGAGAGGGTGCAGATTGGATGTTTGCAAAGGATGCAGGAGTCAGATAGGAATACTCGGAATAATATAGTTATGCAGGTGTTAGGAAAATATAAATGCTGGATAAGCGGAGTGAAAAGGATGGTAAACTTTGAGGGGACAATATTGAAGGATGAAGAGAGTAGGTTGGTTAAGGAAGTATAGATGGAAGTAATGAAAAGTGGATGAAGAGGTATAACTGGATGAAGATAGAATGAATGGATTAAGTGTAGAATAAAAGTGAATAGGAAGATTGGATGGTCGACGCATAGATGGTTTTTTGAGAAGATGATGGTAGTTAGTGAAGGAGTGAAAGAGGTAATTGAAAGATGAAAGATGTGGAAAGAGAAGATAGATATGTAAGAATAGGTAAAAGTAGATATAATAATAAGTATAAGTGGATTAGGGATGAAGAAGGAATGGCAAATTAGTTAGTATCAGGATTAAGCATGGGGGATAAGCGAATGATTGCAAGGTTTAGATGTGGGAATGAGGAGGGTGGACATAAATATTGGATGCATGAGCAAGAAAGAATGTGTAAGATATGTGAAGAGAAGAAGAAACATGAAGTCAGTGGATAAAAGAATGTGAAGGAATCGAGTCGAGTAACAGTGAAAAAGGGTTGGGTGAAAACTGAAGGGTTAGTTTGGAAAAGGAAGCCAAGGATTAATAATATTCTTTTATTTATTTCTGTCTGAAACGAATACAGACAGAAATAAATAAAAGAATGTAGAAGGAAAGAAGAAGAGGGAAGAAGAAGAGGATGAATAAGGATAGTTGGGAACAGAGGGATCTAGAGTTTGAGGAGATGGTAAGGGAGAAGGAAATAGCCGGTGACGGGTGCAAGGGCCTAGGAAAAGAAAGAAGTCAAGAGAAGAGAGAGCGTGGTGAATAGATAGCCTTCCATAGAATATTTTTTGAAATGATCGAAATTAATAAGGGCAAAAATAATATTAATAATAAGACATATATTAAAAATTTAACATTAATTTATAGTAATATTTTAAATATAACATAATAAAAATTAATAACCATAAATATACATTATTTTTCTAATCAGATATTTAAAAGAAAACAAAGCAACAATGCATTAAAGTTGCAATTAAAACAGAATTTACAACAAATAGTTATGTTCTATAAATATTACAATTATCAAAATACAGTTGATAGAAGTTACAGTTGATATAAGAATCAATCAAAATTAAAAATTTATACAAATATTTTTTATTACACTTAAAGGAATTTTTATTATTAATAATTTTATATATACTAAATGAATATTTTCTGAAGAAGGGGGAAATAAACCCCCAAAAATTACTATAATCGTCATATGCACATCAGTAAGCACACATTCATGCCTGAAAATTAAAAGAAAAACATAATTTCAGATTGTACACGAAATATTCTACCCCAAAGGTGTCCATTGAAGCAAATGATGTTCTCATTTTCTCGACTTAATGTTTCTTTAACCAAAAACGCAAAAAACAATTGGAGTATTGGAGTATAAACAATTGCTGCAACTATTTTCAAGTTTGTACGATTATTTTATTGTTCTTACGTCATTTTATAAAATCAACTTAATAGCTCCGGTAAATAATTAGTCCAAAATATTCTTGCCTAATCTGTAGTAAATGTTATATATGTCAGCTGAAAAACGACGCCTTTTCTTTCATTCTGTGGTGATGATGCATCTGCCTGTCTCTGTTGCACGAGCACTGAATAACAATGATTATTTTGTAAAACGGACGAGTCCTTTCCTCGTTCCTTGTGGTCGCTTGAAGCGCAACAGACGAAGAAGAAGCACGAAGAAAGATAAGAAGGAAATGATGATGGAGAGGAATCATCATAACTATACGTTTTTATATTATGTCTCTTTAGTCGAAGCCATCCTCGGATGATACGCATAACATATTAATGTTTCAACTTATCTCTAAGTTCAATCGATGACAAATAGTCCGCGACACCGATTATATTTGATTCCGTGGAATTTATTATTGAGCTATCAGTACACTTCTTATTTTCCGCGTTTCTACAACTCAATTTTAACCAAAGATTTCTTGTTTTTAAAGTACGGTGTTTATCCTTCATATGTGTACATATCATCGTTTTTATCTTTTATATTTGAAGGGTTTAGATCACACCTTCATTTTATATGTGTAAACACAACATACTCATAAAATTACATGAAAAACTACTTAAAATCAAATTGGAAAGAGGATATTGCCTACAGAAACCAATGCAAACAATATACCCAGAGTTATAGAATTGAGCAAGATCAAAACCTAGACTGAATTTACAGTAAATTTACAAATGATACATATGTTGTTTAAATACTTAGTAAAGCACTGTAAATAATAGTAAATAAATAAACAACTATTTAAAAAAATTCCAAAATTTCAAATATTTCTTGAATAAATTGTGGGTATAGATTTTGTTTCGGATTTTTGATAAAATTTTCTCAATTTTTCAAATTTATAAAATATTTTACAAATATTTTGAGCAACACTTGAATTTTTAACAAATTTTTAACATTTTAAATTTGAAATTTCTAAATATTTTATAATGGTTTTGGGCCAAATTATTAAATTTTTAATATAAAAAAAAAAAAAATTTCAGTGAAAATCTGAAAAATTAAAAATAAAAAATATTTTAAATTTTTCGAAATTGAAAAAATTTCTGGAATAAAATGTGGGTATAGATATTTTCGGATATTCGATAACATTTATTTCCATTTTTTAAATTCATAAAATATTTCACAATTATTTTGGGCAAGATATTGAAATTTTTACATTTTAAAACTTTTGTTTACAAACAAATTATTACTTTCTAAATATTTAAAGAATATACATATATCTTTTTACAACGTAAATTTTTAAACAGAATTTTCAAACTTTAAAGTTTTAATTATATAAATTATTAAAATATAAAATTATTTAATACATCAAAGTGGAATTTTTTTAAAGTGAAATAAATGTATAATATAAAATTCTTATTAGATATGTTTCGATGCTATTACTTTTCTGGTACGTTGGCGATTAACAATTTTGATATTAAAATAAAATATTTTGACACATATTCTGTGTGATTATTTTAAATACTTTTCAATATAATGTTTTTGCTATAGAAAATTTTTCAATATATATATTTTTTCGAGTGTAAAGTTTAAACAAGTATAAATTTATTAAAAACATGTTTTAAACAATAAAAATTTTAAAGTATAAAAACGAGTTTTAAATTATAAAAATTTCAAATTCATACAAATTAGTAAAATGTAAATTTAAAAGAAATCTAATTTTCGAATTAAAAAAAAGATCATTTAAAACCTTTGACAATGGTATTTCTTTTTTAGCGAGTTGAAAATTAGTCAATTTAATTTTAAAACAAAATGCTCGGCACATATTGTCACATGGTTTCTTGTCCGTGATAATACAGAGTGGTTAATTTTTTGCTAATTAAATAAATTCCAAAGTTTGCCGATTTAACCCACCAGTCTATGAAAGGGATCAATAAATATAGGTTAATAATTTATTTCGTTATTGTGAATTTAATTATATAGATTTAAATTGGGACAGAACCACATATAAAGTAATAAAACGATTTCTATTTATTATATTCATGAAAAGATTAATTCGCATGCAATAAATTTTATTACCAATTCTCAATTAAATTGAATTATTACCAAGAAACACTAAGCGATTGATTTGTTTAATAGTTAACTCTTTAAATTAAAATTAGTAACCAGATTAAATTCAGAAACTAATGCGTTAGAGATTTTCAAAGTAGTCAAAATGCAAATCCTAACTATTTAGTTATTTGATATTTGAATCAAGCTCAAATTCCTTGGAGACTAATTTGGAGACATGAGAGCAAAATCGCATAGCTGTGTCACTAATTTCATTTTTGGGCACACGCACCTCCAAAACTTGCTTCCCAATGAAATTATCGAAATCGAAAATTTTCATCAATCTTATATCTTTCAAATATCTATATGCTGTTTTCGGATGACATATTCTATGTAGATTAATTCAATTAAGTAATTCTCTAATATAAATTGACTAATCAAATTTAATTCAATTCGGATACAATATATAATTTTATGAACGAGGAAAAAAGTTTATATGTGTAACACCTAATTAAGTGGAAAGAGCATATGCGCGGTAAGATTCACCACGTCGCATCTTGGTACAGCTTTGCAAGAGAAAGCGAGCATAGCGCACACACCTCTGTCTATCGCGGAATCATTTCCATAAAATTTGTCACCTTAATATATAGATTATTTCTCATTGGTCAGTTCTATATTTGTAGAGCGTAACTCCGTAACAATTTTCCGCTTGCACTTTATTCTGATGGGAGGAGCAATTTGTGTTTTCATAGATTTTCGTCAATAGAATAGTGCAATTTTGATCTTTAAAATTGCCAGCGCAGCAATGATGATTTACCATTGGTCATAATTCTAGATTCCTAAAATTGTGTAGCCGAAGTTTCCTTCAAGCCATACCCATTGAGCTAGTGAGTTACAGAAAGTGTCACTGTCCAGTCGACACTCCAGTAGCATTTTCTTGCCAGCTACTTCTTGGCACTCAACCTAGCGACTACCACCAAACGCATTTAGGGTCTTGTGGTAGTTGTTTTCGAGTAAGCATTTCGCACGATTCAAGTAACATGATTCTCTTTGAATTATAAGGTATATTTTTTTAACCGTGCGCAAAATCGCGGTCTTGAATCTGATTTGTTCAAAGTAAGCGCCAGTATCAAATCGCTTATTTTATTTGTTTAAATTTAACTCAACAAAGTCAGTAGTAAATTCTATAAACATCAGGTCAGTTATATACATATATTACATTAATATCTCGGTTGAATCTTTCTTCTTCTCATCACCATCTTCTAACTGATTTTGTTCACTCTTATATTTTTTATAACCACTTAATTCTTAGTTACTTTTTAATGCAAAAACGAGAAGGTCAACGCCAGAGGAAGAGAGAGACCAATAGCCAAGCTCACTAAACCAACGGAGATAACAGAAATTGGACACGAGAGCGGTCCATTATGTTCAATATAGTATTCCACCCAGAGCTCTAGGCGATGTTCTATTACTAGCGTGGAGGCGAAGGCTGGCTCTACACAGTGACACATGAAGATCACCACCGACGACTAAATTCCGCTACTACTTCGGCGACAGCGAGTAAATCCATAGTATGCACCAATTCGATTTATTTGTCAAAAAATCACATCATATCTTCAACAATTTATCTCCCATCATCAACTACGTATTTCGTCGTAGTAAATTGAAACAATACAAAAACAAAAGGAGTGCCAAAAGAATCTAAGTGCCATTTACCAGTTCCAAGTTCCAGTATTAATTCTGTTAACTTTCCTATCGGAATATTTTTGGAGATCCCAACGAATATTCTGGTGGTTGTTTTCCTAAGACAGACGTCGGCAGGCTGTGCAGATGTGGCTCTTTGGTCAATTTGTGAGCCTCTTACTCTGTCAAATTCGCAATTGATCATTTTTACAAAAGAATTTCAAAATTCACAATTTATATAACGTTTTCAATTGTTATGTGCATATTAATTGTAGGTCGTTTGGGTCAGTTAGGTTCGCCGCTTATATGGACGGGTTTTACTAAATTCGGCGCGGCCAGCGACATAGTCTAATTGCCGCGACTTGACGTTGCCAGCGACATGGCCTAATTACCGCGACCAGCGACATACCGTGACAGCTCTGCCATCTAGTGGCGTGCTGCGGCGCCACCTAGTTGCGAGTTACAACAAAGTGGATAGCATAAATATATATTCTTTGTACTCAAATACCTATGTATATAAATTTTCATGGTGATTGGTTGAACGGTGTAGAAGTTGATGTACTGCAGCGCCATGTAGTGGCGAGATACAACAATGTGGTTAGCATAAAAACCTTCTCCCTGAAAAAATATATATGTGCTAAACGGTGTCGAAGTCTATTAATCTCAAACATATCACAATAGCTTATATATGTTCGCACCGAATAAATCTCATTATTTTAATTTGTGTGAACGTAATTTTAATTGCAAAATTGAAAAATGTTTCTATCATACAAAAATGTGGAATGCTTCAAGATATTGCGTGTCATACTTGCGCTCATTTCACGATTTTGCCTTCACGAATCCCTCACGAAATCGGAAGCGTTCCATATTTTTGTAGATTTTTCAATTTTGCAATTAAAATTACGTTCACACAAATTAGATTAATGAGATTTATTATGCATTTAAGGAGATTTGAATTCTACTTTAATATTTCAAACAAGTGCAAGAACGATGGCTGGTATACATTTTGTCCTTACATATATATTTAT
>WYDF02262668.1:0-19023 GCA_009867245.2 Adranes taylori
GCCATTAATGTCGAAAGAATTTTTGAGTTCCTTTTCGTTTAGTTAGCTATGTGATTTTTTTTAGATAGACTTCTTTTAGTATTTCCGTTTGCGGTATTAAAAAAAGGTGTTTTTATTTGTTTACGATCATCCAGAATTGCAACAAAATTTTTATGGCTTCAACGGGTCTGACAACCGCCAAATTTTCAGCAAGTCCTTAGGAATTTCGCCTTTATGATTTTTAACGATTTATCCGCCAACTCCAATTGGCTATGTTTTTTAAGAATTTTAGCGAACAAGCCCCATCACGCACACGATACACAAGAAGTCTTTCACCGCCAAAATTGGCATATAAAAGGTCCACAAAATCTAATACCGTGGACACAAAACTCTGAATTGGGCTCTTCGTTCCTGTAGCGAGCAACATCGCGCAAGTCAAAGTCACAATTTGCAATTACAATTATCGGATTTAACTTTCGGTCAGAGAGCGATTATCGCAGTTTTAAGAGTGGTTTGTTCAAAGTAGCTCTATAATCAATATTAAGTTAATAATTTATAGAATCATCATGAATACCTACAATAAAAATCTAAATATCAAGCTAAGTGTTACACGGCGCATCATATACTTCTGCAAGACTCTTTAAGACCCTCGTATAAACCAAATTTTCTATTGTTCATTCATTCTAACTGTAGTAATATCATTTTAACATAAAAACAATTTAAAATTGTTACCTGCAAGTGTACAGATGATTTTTTCTAACTGATCTTCGAAAAAAGCCTTTACATCCATCACAGGACGAAGCGCCATAATGTTTTCCAGTTGCTCTATCGCCACAAATTGCGCAGTGCTGTGCCTTTAAAAAACAGAGTAATAAATATAATTAAAAAGAAACATCATACACATAGGTGTACACGGTGTGGGGAAAGAGGGGCGGAGGGACTACCCCCTATTTCTATCTTTCCCAGGAAAGCAATTTAACAAGTATAAAATTAAGCACATCATGTCAAACGGCAAAAATATGCAAGATAAAAATATACATAGTCAATATAGTCAATAAACCTACTCAATTAAAATAGTGCATAGTCAAAGGCAAACATGAAATACATCCTTGAAAGAATATAGCAATAATATTTTACTCACGTCCTTTTAATAAAATTTGTATTCAGTTAGTTTTATACTAAATGACTCTTTCTTTCATCAATTATAATTATTTATTCGAAGTCAAATCAAAAAGGACTTAAGATGTATGCGTTTCTCAATTACGATCAACTACTAAGAAAATTCTAAGCCTCGGTCTACTATACTTTTTCCTTATATATTTTCTGTCGACCGTGGTGGCCCCTGACGAGCGAATCTTGCATAAAGAAAGTTAATTTAATCTTACTTTTACTCATTAAAGGTCCAGTGCATGAATTATTATTTTAGAGATCTCTTTCTAACCATAGGAGTAAAAACATATTCTCGTCGAAACTTCTTCGGTTTTCTCTTAATCACCAATTACTTCCTCATCGCGGAGCAGTTTTATTCCCCCAACTCTATAAGGGATAAATAAATTACGGTGGGAATAAATCACGTTTGCCCTTAGATTATACATTTAAAAAATTTAAAGATCTTTACATTAGAATCTCAAAAAGTAAATACATCTACATCTTTTTCCGCCGTTACAATAATGCTTTTATAAGTATACAAAGTTTAATTTTCTTAAAAACCCAGTTAAATAATTATGTTATTTCAAAAACATGGTTTCGTATTTATCCAAAGTTTGATGTTCCAAAGGTTTACGGGATCATAGTTTATCGGCAATAAGAAGCAAGGAGCTGGTTGCGTCAAAGTTTGGTGTGGTCTGTGGAAGGACCCGATCATAGGGCTCTATTTTTTTGAGGGAATTGTTAACAGTGAACTTTACTTGGCAATGCGAGGAGATGAAATACTACATGATTTAGATTTGCTGGGTTCTGGTAAACCAGAATGGTTTATGCAGAACGGTACACTCCCACATTATGGTACACAAGTTTATAATTGGCTAGATGAAAATTTCGCTTGGTGGATCGGCCTTAGGGGACGAGTGGATAGGCTCCACGATATACAGATTTAAATCCGATGGATAGTAGTGTGGGGTTATGTAAAATCCTAAGTTTACACAGTCAAGATCAGGGATAAAAACCATCTGCGGGAGTGCATTACAACTGTATACCGTTCAGTAACGCCTGACTTGGCAAAATCATATTAAACATATATTGTAAATCCCTATAATTCGGGACTTTTGGGACACTGTAGTTAAGTAGGAACAAATGCAAAAAGTCTTGACCACAAAGGATTTCTATTAAATGAGTTAAGAGCAAAAATAAAATAAGTTTATTATTTCGAAAACTGCATATAGACTGCACCAAATTAGTAAATGAAATACCGAAATCCCCATTAGTTTAAACAAGCGGATCAGTATATTTGGACTCATTTCTGGTATCAGTGCACCACTACCCTCTGCTTTTGGTAGTATCATTATAATCAGTTAATGAAAACCAACGACTTAACATACCGCACACCCGGCTTGTTTAAACTAATTTGAAAATTCTCTATATAATGTACACAGCGCATTGTTACAGAGATCTATAAAAGTAGATGGCAACGGATTCTATAAGCCAGGTTAAGTCGTTAGTTTTCATTAACTGATGACAGTGATGCTACCGAAAGCAGACGATAATGATGAAAGCTTTCACCAATGCCAGAAATGGATTCATCTACCCTGACCCGCTGTTTTAAACTAACTGGGGGTTTCACATAGTCAATATGCAGTTTTCGAAATGATTAACTTATATAATTTAAAAAATTTAAGATTTGTTTATCCATAATAAGGTTTTATTTATTAATAAAATAAAATTAATGTTGTACTTCCTTATTCTTTTTATTATAATTAGCGACCGGTTTCGATTTTTTCAAATCATCATTAGACACTACAATAATTAAATCATACAAACCGGTCGCAAATAATCATAAAACGAATAAGGAAGTACAACTATAATTTTATTTTATTAATAATTAATAAATAATAGTTACTTAATGTCTTAAAGTAGTCACAATACTATGCATATATTTCATTCTAATAGATATCGTAATTGGCTAATACTTAGAAGTAGGGGAAAACACGGGGTGAAAAGAAAATTTACGGAGTAAGAGGTGAGGGCGTCGCACGCGTAAGATAACGGCGGTTTAAAAGTCTAGAAATCGGCATGTCGATGATGCAACTAATCTACGCCATTGCTTGTCGGTACTTTACTTTCTCCGAGAGACTGGCGAATTGTACAGAATGCTGTGAATATACCGGATGGTGAATAAAAACAATACCTTAGTTATATGTATGTTGCCATTTGTACAATTTATATATGGTAAAACTTTTGATCCACTCTGGTTAACGTTAAAATGTAAGTTACTAGTAGTGCAAAATACAATAAATGTTAAGTCCCCAAAGTACGCGAGTAGTGATAACCGAACATTAAAAAGCTGACGCGTGGTCAAAATAAATAGTAATTTACATAAGATTTGGATATATCTAATGCGAACAATTGAGACAAAGTAAGAAATTGCGGCGCAATACTAATTTAGATAAATTTTGAAATGCGATCTTCATTTATAAGTAGAGGAGTCTTTGATTGTTAAAGTTATTTTATTATTTCGTATGTGGAGATGGGTTAGCGCCTCTTAATGGTTCATCTCACGTTCGGTGTTTTTTTGTCAACTGCCATTTACACTCATTTAGATCTCTGTAATAATGCGTTGTGTACAATGTATAGAGAATTTTGAAATTAGTTTAAACAAGCCGGGTGGTGCGGTATGTTGAGTCGTTGGTGTTCATTAACTAATGACAATGATGCTAACAAACACACAGGGTCCTAATGAAGGCATCCGCCAATGCCAAAAATGGATCCATCTATCCTGACACGCTTTTTTAAGCTAATTGGGAGTTTTTAAGTTAATATAGTCAATATGCAGTTTTCGAAATAATTAACTTATCTAATTAATAAATAATAGTTATTTAGTGTCTTAAAGTAATCACAATGCTATCATACATGTATTTAAAAATTGAAAAGCGAAAAGTTGAGGGACATGTAAATTCTCAGTAATGTGCTCCAGTTTAAGAAACTGTGGCCTAGATAGTCTTTGAAGCTTCTTTTAACACCATTTGGGACAAATTGAGGTGGTTCAGTTTTCACCAAAAATAAATAAATAAATAAATAAATAGTTCCTGTTTAACATTTTCCTAATTAATTACTAACACTACACAAGATAATTTTTCTTTATATATACATTTAAGCAAATAAAATTTATCCTACATACATTTAACCCAAATAACTATTTATAACTTTCTTGCTTTATGTATAAACCCACTTTATAAACCAATTTTTGCTTCGTGATTGTAGAAAGGGAAGGCTATGCCTTGACCACCATATCTCTTTAATCTTGAATTCTATGTTTTCCTAGCCCCTTGCACCCCCCACCTCTTACTTCCTGCTCCCAAAACTAAAGCACCCCTCACCCCCTAGTTCCTTCTCCCAAACTATAGATCACCCTTTTCCCAACTATCCTTAATCATCTTCTTTCCCTCGTCCTTTTTCCTTCCACATTGTTTTACTTATTACAGTCTTATTCTTTTCATTATTTATATTCCTTTGCCTTCCTTTCCCTCTTTTAACTCTTTTTCACTGTCACTCCACTCGATTCCTTCACAATCTTTTATCTAGTGATTCCATTTTTCTTCTTCTCTTCCAATATCCTACACATTCTTTCATGCTAAGGCATCCAAAACCCATTTCCACCTTCCCCATACCCACCTCTAAACCTTGCGACCATTCGTTTATCCCCTATGCTCAATCCCAATACTACATAATTTGCCATTCCCTCCTCATCTCTAATCCACTTATACTTACTATTGCATCTACTTTTACCTATTCTTCCATCCTTTTTTTACTTGTGCACATCTTTCATCCTCTCTCACTGCATCCTCTCTCACTGCATCACCACCTCCCATCATCTTCTTAAACCATATATCCATCGAACATCCACTCTCCTATTCACATTTATTCTACACTTAATCCATTCATTTTCACTTATACCCCTTCCTCCATTTTTTATTCCTTCCATGTATACTTCCTTAACCAACCTACTCCCTTCCCTCTTCAATACCTTCCCCTTAAAATTTACCTCTGCTTATCCAACATTTATATTTTCCTAACTCCTGCATAGCTATCTGATTCAGAGTATTCCACAAAATCCTTTTCAAACATCCAACCTGCACCCTCAACACCTTTCCTTTTTCTTTCACCGCCCATACTTCTGCTCCATCATAATACTATTCATAATAATACTATTCACACATACTTCCATTATCTTCTTCCTCATTCTCACTGACTCTCTAAATTTTCTTTCCCAAACCAACCTCATTCTCTCTATAACTCCCCTTGCCTTCTTTGTTATCATATCAATGTGTTCTTTGCACGATGCATTCTGCGCCAATATGAAACCCAAATATCTGTATGACTTTACCCTTTCTATTATTTGCTCCCCTATTTCAAATACATCCTTTCTACAATCTTTCCCTCCTTTCTTAGAGACCATTATTTTTGTTTTCTCCACATTCAATTCCAACCCCCTTCTATCCATACATCTCCTCACTCACCCTATTACTTCATTCATCTCTTCTCTGATACCCGCCGTGCACGCTATATCGTCCGGATACATTAGAGACCACACTTCCAACCATCCAACTTTAATCTCACTAGCTTGTCCTTTCATCAGTACCTCCTCTAAGTTAGATAAGTAAATATTAAACAGGCAAGCACTCAGGGGCCACCCCTGTCTAACTCCTTTTTGTGTCTCAAACCATTCCGTTACCAGACAGATTCTCTCTTACTGTCTTATCAAAAGCAGCTTTTAGGTCAAGAAACAGGAGATCAAAAACAGCTTTGAGGTTAAGAAATAGAAGATACAATATTTTTCTTTTTGATATCACTTTATCTCTTATAAACTCTCTTATAAACTCATATAAACCCCTACCTCTTAAGAATTCCCTTATCCTGAACTTATTCTTCTAGTCTCTTATTTATTACCCTCGCATACAGTCTATACAGTCCATTCATAATCGTAACTCCCCTATAACTTTCTGCAGTATTTATTTATATATTTAAGTTTCCAATTTTAAGCTTTTTGAACATAAATTCCAAACGTATTGGAATCTACTTCGGTAAGATCCCTACTTTAATTAAAGTATTAAAGTTGGATAAAGTTTTATATTTAATTACCTGTTGCGACGATAAAAGTGTCGTATTGCCATTCGTACCATTATTTAAAGGTGTTGGTGACATCACAGTGATGGAATTGTTATTATTTGTTGCATTATTGGCTGTACTAGACATCGTCATTTCAGTATCTGAAATAAAATAAAATAGTACTTTACTACTACAACTCATATATTTGTTAGTGTCGTGAGGTGCTATATAGATGGATGGAGATACCAAAACACCAAGAAAAGGATAGAAATATTTGCAACTGTGCTAAGTATGGAGATAGGCCCCTCCAGGTCCGAGTCATGCGATTGTGGAGCGCACAAGAGTGCCAGCAAATAAGAGCGCGTAGGAGCCCTTTCTTAGTTTAAATTTTTGCATGAAAATCTATTTTTTTTGTTCGATTTCGAATAAAAGCAAAGATTTTTTGTTTATTATAAGAAATGTTCACCTAATTCCTAAATTTCCAGTTGTATTTATTTTTTAATAAATCACACGTTGTATTATGATTTGGATATCTTTATCGCGCCGTTTTGGATATTTTTATTTTTATTATATTATATTTTTATCGTTATTTGTCTAATGTTTTATTATAATTATATATGTTTTATGCAATTTAACATCTTATTATTTTATTAATAATTCGTGGACGTGATCGCCACCCCATCTTTCATATACTGGAAGTCCGACGTTTTGTTACATTTTGCATAAAATAAAAGTTGAACCTTTTAGTTTTGACTGTCACCTTTTAAGTCGTCTATTAAATTCAATTAGCACAATAGTGTCTAGGGTAAACTAAACAACATTAGTCTAACCCATGAATCCCCACCTATCCATGAATCCACCGGTCCCCATATTTTACTACGGCGCGGACACCTTTGCAGTCCACTTTGCCGCGGCAAAGCGGCCTGCAAGATTTGCCTAAGTCGCGAACGGCAGCGCTATCCGGTTTGGCATGGTCAACGATCCATCTTGACTCTCTTTTCGGCTAATTTCTAAAAGAATAGTCTGGCGTGCTTCGCACCCCAGACTGCCTTGGTCTTATGGATTTGTCCGCTTTGGCGCGGTCTGTTGCAGTTTTTGACTTTATTTTTCCCCATTACCACTTATCAGTCACTCTTTCTTCGTGTCCGCTTTTCGTAAAATCGAGGTCCCTGGGTCTTACACATGTTCCCCAAGTATTATTTTTGCAACTTTCATAGGAACCGAGATATTTAATGTAATAGCCGATCTCACGTAAATCGACCGCAAACTTTACAAAACAAAAAACACCCTGTATATATCTTAGTTTGTAATTTTAGAAAAAAATGTTTCAAATAAAATTGAACGAGCTTTTAGTGGCCTAGAGAATAAAGTTTATTCAAGTGTCCTATCTTTTATAGTTCCTGAAATATATCAAAGTTTGAAAATTTTTAAATGTGGCAACATCGCGCATGCGGGAATGGCATTACTTTCATTCGACGCATAATACAATATACTATATGCGAGAGAAATTTCAGTCTTCTAATTTTCAACTGAATTTCTCAATAAAATAATCATTTCGAGTCCCTCCAACAAATATTGTGTACCCACCAGTGATAACAACATTTATTCAATTGCGGAAGCAGTTTATATGTCTCATATAACGTAAAATAATTTTTCCTGTTACTTTGCATATATGGGCTTTTACGTATGCTTACACGTATATAATATGATTGTTGAATGTCTGTTGCCATGGTGACAAGTTGCAAAATTTTAAGATATAAGGGTCATATCTTTGAAATGATAACAGGTAGACCCATCATACGTGGTATCATTGTAAATCAAATCGGAAGGGTTACCAAAATATAAGAAAATATACAGGATGTTACTAAAAAGTTTTAAAAAAAAATTGCTCAAAATCGGTCAAGTAGATTCAGTTGCCTACACTGGCTTAATTGAGGCTTCCTGCTCTTACATACGTGCCCCAAGTTTAATTTTTCCAGCTTTCATAGGAACCGAGACATTTAGAGTAGTACACTTTTTTTTCAAGCGATTTTTTTAAACTAGACATGCGATTTTTTAAACTAGCTTAATCGCTTTAAGTATTAAAGGAACTTTCGACACAAGAAATAAAAAAAATGTTGCAAAGCGTTTCGAGAAAATGGACCCTAAAGTTAGGAAAACAAAAAACACTCTGTATAAATATATTAAATTGTGATTTTGGAAAAAAATGTTTCAAACTAAATCGACGGGCATTTATGTAGCCTATACAATAAAGTTTATTCAAATGTCTTATCTTTTACCATTCCTGAGATATTTGAAAAAGTGTGTTAAGCTTCAAACGTGGCAACTCCGCTTCTTATACAATTTGGCAACATGGGACTTTTTTTATTCGACGCATAATACATGGTACTATATGTGTGCATAACTTCAATCTCTTCGTTCAAATGCGAAATTTTTGAACAAAAATGGCTCCTGTCCGCCATATTGGATTTATAAAAAAATTAGAAACGAGAAAAGCGAGAAGGAAACGGGAATACAACAGGCTACAACGGCAAAAACAGCGGGTACAACGGGTTTCTGATTTGATTAGGTTCCAGATTCCACCGTGACAACAGAATCAGTCAAAGCAACGTTTGCCGGGTCCGCTATTCCTATATATATATATATATGAATTAATATTTATTTGTTTTTGTGTTTGCTTGTCCTCTATGATCTCGGAAACTGCATAAGCGGTCGAAGCCATAGTCACACAATAGCTTCGGTTAGTGCTAACTCAGGTTTCTGTTTGCATTAGGTTCCTCCGTGTGGTTCCAGTACATAATATTTCTGTGAAAATATTTAAATTTGGCACTGCGAATATATTTTGAATTTGTCAGTGTGATATTTCAATTCGTTCTATTATTAATTGTCAGTGTCACATTGTTTCAAGAAATGAGTCTTTTCATATGGTTTCGCCAACTATTCGTGTGTAACATTATAAGTGGTGCTGATTGTTAAATTCCAAATGTCGGTCGACATTAAATAGTAAACCAGAAGTTGCGCGCACTCTCTCAATCATCAAAGTAAACTTCAAAATGCATGCAATTTAAATAAACAATTCATTAAATAAAAAATAAGAAAAGAACATATTGTAGCGGTACGATTTTAACATATGAAACCGAAACCGCCCACAGCTCTTGACAGTAAAAGAACGTAAAAGGACCTAAATAAATTCCACACCACCCACTGCAGCTATTCGCTCACAGGTAGTGCTCCGAAAAGTAACTTCTTACCGAAAAGTAACTTCTTTTTAAGAATGTCGCTTGAATAACAACCTGGATTCTCTTGCAGATCTTGATTCTAATTCTAGATCTTTGGCAATCGCATGCTGTCTCTGAAATCGAACTTTATCGCATATGAATGTGCAGTACAATATTCGCACCAGCTGCTAGTCAAATTATTGTACAAATACGGTTTACGAATTAATTCGCAGTCTTTGAGTCAAATAAATTACTCTATCACTGCACACTTCTATAGACTTGCCCACATTTCTATTCTACGCCTTTCTAACTTTTACTATCGTTTTCGCGTACAAATCCTTTCTTCAGAGCTTGCACTTTGTTTGAGTTTAGCCTGAAGTGGATTGCTAATTATTACTCTCCTTACATTTCTTATCTGCGTACCACCCATTTCAATCGTACCACCCAATTTTGCTTGTAGAGCCAATTTCACTAACGTTTGTGTTTGTCAACAAATCAATTTTAGTTTTTGTAGCTCGTTGCAATATTGGATTAGTGCGGCTTTCGTTCAAATGTTCAGAAATCTAGCGCTAATTGTTTAACAAATTCTCGTTGTTTCACATTCACTATTTTGTTGTTAGTTTTATAAAACACAAAAGAATTAATAGAAGCAGTATTCATTAGGGGAAAAATATAGTTACTGGCCTCCTTCCACAGTTCCTAGAGACATCATAAAGGGAAAAAAGTTTATCTACTACATCCACTCTGTCCTTTGTAAAATTATAAAATGTAATTATTTCTTGTTTTTTCTCCGCTCCTGATTCTTTATCGATATATTTACCATGATTGACAATAACAAAACATTCTTACCTTTTTTAGGAACATAGGATACACTTGCCAAATCTTTCTAAATCCTAAAAGAAAATTGTTAGTTTCTCGTGTCTTTGCTGTCAAAAACTCTCGGTATATTTATTTTATGTTTACGTAAAGTACACACGCATGTAAGTCGGTACTCTTTCAGTAGACGTGTTACAACAGAGCACCTGGAAAATCTGTTGTCAAAAGGTACATTCCTGTAAGAATATTTAAACGGTTTGCATAATCTCATTAGTATTTCTCCAGGCATCATACTTAATTCGCACTGTCCAGGTGGCTGTTTTCCGACATAAACTGCTTAATTTAAAACATAAAATGTTTTTGCACCCACAACTGCAAATATGTTTAGGTCATATTTAATTGGTTTATTCGAAATAAATTGCCTAAGCCTGCTTCTGCTTCCAATTTCTCGTCCAGACTAAGGAGTATAACAAATTAGACAATTTTGAACAAAAATTTCAAATAATGCCCTTATAGGGGCTAATTTGTCTAATTCCCTTCGTTCTTGTCTAGAACGAGGGGTTCTTGATTTGCGCAATCAAATCGAAGACATTGAATTCTTCGTAAGCTTCGCTCATCGTAAGTCTAAAAATTTCAATCCCCATTCCATCAATCAGATCGTCCAAATATTTCCTATTAGATTTGTGCATGCCTGTCAAATATAATAGGCCTAGTATGATTTTCAATTAGATGATGCAAGTTTCCTTTGGTTGGCTGATTACCCTTTCAATTTCTGATTGGTCCGCTTCACTTTGTCACTAAGCATTTCGTTAGAAATGAATCGATTCCAATATTCCAATTGACTTTTAGAACGTTTCGCATCACCCTTTACTCCAGGAAAGTTGTTAATAATATTTTCTGCTCTTGTGCGCATTTTCAAATCTTTATGTAATGTTGCTAATTTAATTAGTCCTTTTCGTCCTAAGAAAACATTATCTAAATTGTAAACAGTGTTATCAAACTCTTCTTCATCACTGATCCCTCACAGCTACACAACGCATGTGTGGTGTATGACCAATAGAATTATCATACGAGCTAACAGAAAATGGATGGGCTCACATATCCCATCGCACTAACGCAGTGTTTAATGGGTGATATCTGGGCATCCACGTTCAAAATTTTCTGTAAAAATAAATTACATAAAAATTACACACAGAAACAAGTTTCGGAGATATTTCACAATTATTGTCAGACTCTTCATTAATGAAACGCTGTTTCGGAGGTTTTATAGTTGAGATTTGTTGCTGCAGATGAATAGGAAAGTTGAATCTGCTTGGCACAAAATCTATTTTCACAAATTTTTGTTCCCAATAATTTCATGATCTTCTGCCAAAAAAGTTCACTGCACAATTTGCCTCATTTTGAAGGCATCCAGTTCTTTCGTCTAACTATTTGTGCCCATTTTTGCGGAACCTCTTGGATTTTGAATGTAAATCTGTAAAATTGTTTATTTAAAAACAGAAATATAAAATGCATAACATTACTGACCACAAAATTGATAATCTCCTTACTAATATATGAAATATAATCTTAGCGCATTTGTCAGCTAAATTATTACATTTAAAAGCCGCACAATTGTCCTGCATTTAGTACAACACCGCTAAACTTATGCCAACAGATAAGTTAGACCGAAATAGAAGTTATTAAAACTACTTGTACTTGTCGTCTTCAACGCCTACAATGGTGTAGTTTGCGCGGATTCC
Source organism: Adranes taylori (assembly GCA_009867245.2). NCBI lineage: Eukaryota > Metazoa > Arthropoda > Insecta > Coleoptera > Staphylinidae > Adranes > Adranes taylori. Next base: position 12,017 of record WYDF02262668.1, read on the forward strand.
CTTCCAGTTACGTAGTATAAAGTTCAATGTGCACAAGAAATGAAGTTGTGTAGATAACCTGAATTAATTGAACAAAGATTCCACCAGAATTGCTAATATGCAACCCCGGCGTCAAAGGGCGAAATTTCAAACCAAAATCGGTTGCCGTATTAGAAATACCCGCGGACCTACAAACATGGACAATTGTCCGAGGGCAGCGTGTTGGATAGACCTGTTCTATTATAATAGAAATTTATATATTTAGAATGTGGACTGAACTTTATGAGCAGGAATTTTTCTGAGATTAGGAGAACTAAGATTAGGAGTGCAATTAATTAAAATAAGCCATAACTATAAATCTGCTTGTGAGTTATTGCAGCTTGAAGAAATATGTCGTCATCGAGGACTCGAACCCTGGTTCTCCCGATTTACAAGCATGCTGTCCACTACTTGAACAAGGGCACTATTTCAAGGTGTCGAAGGCGTATGCTTAAACAAGAATTGTTTTTTTTTCGTTGATTCGTTGTCATTGATAGTCTTATTTATCTTAAAAGCAAGACTATAATTTGTAATATTAACAGTTTTTACGAATTACGTCATAAGCTTTTATAATTGAGAATTATTTTAAAAAGCCTTCAAAATATTATTCTCTTGTAAAAAGAATGTTATAACATTTCGATTAATTTAATTTTAGAGTAATTTAAGCTAATAGCGTATATAAACTGAACTCATTGAACAAAAAGTCGCCAGTATCCAACCGCTGCGTCAAAGGGCGAAATTTTAAACCGGAATCGATTGCCGTATTAGAAGAATCCGCGGGCCTCCAAACATAGGTAGCGGGCCGCATACGGTCCGAGGGCAGCGGATTGGACAATGGACAGGCCTGTGTTATTATAATAGAAATAATTATAGAATATATCTGGACTGGGCTTTATAATCTGGAATTTTTCTCAATTTTTCTGATTTCCGTTCCTTGCCATGTTTCGTTTCATCTGCATAGTGTCACGTAGTTGATTTTGCGTTTAGTATCACGTGCTGACTATCAATATATTAATGATTAGTGATTGAACTAATTCGCAGTCTGAAGATCGCAGACATATAGACCCAAACTGACACGCTTTCCTAACTTCCATATCTAAACTGCGCAATCATTCTTCTTTTCCATGCCTACTCTGGCATTCCCTCCCCATCATTATACTATACATAGATTTATTATAAACTTTATTATAAACTCCAAATAATAAATAGGTGTATTAATTAGTTCGAAAGCAGCTTTATGACGTTTAAGAGATTTAAATTGAATTATAAAAAACCAGGTAAGGATAAATATATTTCAGGAATTCAATGGAAACCTTCGTCAGTACCCTCTGCCTTATATATATAGCATCACTGCACCAGATTATGAGACCAGCACTTACTACATACATAGAAAGTGTTAAGCCGGTACAGTGATACTGACAAAGGCTTCCACCGATTGTCAGAAATGCATCTACCCTTACCTGGTCTGTTAATTTTAAATTTTAATCTCGGAAACGTCTTTAAGCAGTTTTCGAACTACCTAACACATCTATTTAAAACAAGTTGTCTGTGCGGCGTAAAACTAAAACAATATATCTCCTTAATTTCGTTTACCTATGGCGTAACGCGAACGATCAACATTAGAGATGGTCTTAATAAAGAGATGGATAGGGTTACATTAATTGTCAAAGTGTATAAAAACACAAATACCTAATGGTTTGTTGTGACAGAGTGGTGTTACTATAAATATAATATTGCTTATTGTTTGGTTTACCTGAGTTGAGCATCGACGTATGAGGAGGAGGGGGAAACTATGACGAGAAATTTAGAAAGATTTATTTAAACTCAGTGGCGTTTGGCTACCAATATAAATTAATAAAATAAGAATTAAATCAACCGTTTCAAACTTATTTGTTCTCATCAGTTCGAAATATTCTACAATATGTTTATCTATAGGTAAGCAAATAATTTTTGATATTCATTCCTTTACTTCAATATATTATGAAACCAGGATACGGCCGATTGAAAACTTTAAATTGACCTCAAAGATATCAATAGTACAATAGCTTTAACAAAAAGCAATAGTTTAAATTTCAGTTCATTATTGTTTCTCAATGCCATCATTGTCGATGCACTTTTGTATTCGCTCAAACCAATTCTTAAAGCATTTATTCCACTCTCAATGGGTATGCTCCAAATGGTCATTGCATCTTCAAGTGGTTGAAATCGTCGTTGACAACGGAGTGCGTTGTTGATGGCGGGGGTTGTAAAAAAAATTTTGTAGCTCGAATCATTCACCCTCTATTTAGGACTACTCAATAGTTGTATTTACGCTTATTTTAATTACGACGTTAATAACATGGAAATTTTATAATTTATGGAAATTTATATATACTTAATTGGCTGGATCTTATCAAAGGCGTATGCTATCTTTTCTATGCTTCACAGTTCTCCTAATAAATATGTCCGTATTTTTAGAGTTATGAAAAACAGCTACTTAGTTTCGCGTGTATACAGAGTTGGTACATGTTGATTCCTAAGGGTCTTTCGGCTGATGTATAAAACATATAGTCATTTTCTAATACAAATTGTGTTCCGCTGTCGCTTTCACGTATTCAGTACATGTTGGCTAAGTTTTTCTAATTAATTTTCTATGTTACATTAAGTTAATATGTTTTATTGTCCTATTAAAAAGGTTACTCATTATAAGTTCTTCTAGTTAATATTTATCGTATAGATTTATTATTTAAATAAAATTTTCCCCATTATAACGTATAATAAAATAAAATAAATAATTTCAAATTGATTTAAACAAGCCGTAGTAAGTGCTGGTCTCATAAGTCGGTGCAGTGATGCTTTCTATAAACCAGAGGGTACTGACAGTGGCCTCCACTGAATGGATCAATTTGACTCTCTTAAACATCTTTAAGCAATATTCGAACTAATTAACATACCTATTTAAAACAAGTAGTTTCTACGACGTAAAAGTAACACTATATGTATCACTAATTTCGTTTCCAAATAATATTTATTTTAAATTATATTAGCATATAAAATTAAATATCTCCTCCTTGTTGTCAAATTCCGTCGTATAATAGTTGGATTAGTGCTTGTACTCATCAGTGTTTGAGACAATTGTACTTTTCATATCCACTAGCTAATTAAAACGCAATTACAGCTAGACGAGAATGCGCCGCATCAAACCAACATTTCGTCGCGCTCTAATAACCGATTAACATTGCACAAGGGTGTTGTATATATGCAATATTCTGTAGAGTTCTTATAGCACTAACAGCGAAAGATATGACATTTATATGTCGAGGAAACTAACAAAGCTAGTTAAGACATAATTATTATATTGCGGTATAATGAAACCCCAGCTACGAAACTAGGTTAATTAGCGTGAATTGATGACAAGATTACAACGGCTAGCTATTGGGAAATTTCGTAAATATCTACAGAAGATTTAAATACAATAAAATTTGTGGTTATTATGCATTTTGAAAACAACGTGCATAGTTTGTAATTGATAAAGTAACAAACTATACAGGTAGCAATGATCGTTGCCACTTGTAATTATAAAAAGTTTGAAGGCTACACATAATGCAAGTAAATAAATTTCATGTTAGTCCTAGTTTTTTATAACCATCTGGTAAATTATTATTCAATTAGTTGAACACTGAAGCGTTCCGATGTTGATTAGGGTGTCCATCGATTAGCACATTCCCGTTGAGTGCCTGCTGCGAGTAGCAGCATGTCTCGCCTTTACATTTGATGTATCATTTCTAATAAACCTATAGGTTGCAGCATATTTTACATTTTATGCTCTGAAGAATGCTTACTGGGGAATGTCCTAAATGACGGAGTACAAAAATATTGAACTCTAGCAACAAGTAAACATTATGCGTATGCAAATATTTTTTTGTATAATCGTCAAAAAAAAGTAGACATATTTAACTTCACTATATGGATGATTATTTTCTGTTCGCTCTGAAATTTTAATGAGCCCCTCCCTAATTTACTAGCTGGATTCACAAGCGGCATGAGCAACGGTAAAACTCTACTGAGTTTAGTTTTCAAATCGTTTAAAACATTAACTATTTAGTATTTCTTTTTAACTTCTTCACAGCAGGTAAGATCGACGTATTATTGTTTTCTTTTTATTACTTAAAACGTAGACTGCAATTTTGTTATGGTTACAAAGTACAAACATTTATCTTTCATATACCATTATAATATGTATAGGCATATGAAAGATATATGATTCATGTTTTGAGATTTTTTTATATTTTACCTTAGTACGTCTCTTGTATTCAAATCACTGCAATTCTTTGAAAAGTAATTCACAGAGAGACCCACAATAAACAATTTTCCATAAAAACTAAAATTCCAAAAAAAATCGTATTCATCAATGTACGTACGTATGGATGCATGTTCAAGAATTGCTTATAACCTATTGGATCGATTTGGCTGACATTTGGTACGCATACTATTGTTCCGCAAAAATGATTTCTTTATTTTGTTTATAAATCAAATATGGCGGAAATGCCATATTTTATTTTCACAAAAAATGCAGTTTTCAATCTAGGACCCTAAACTTATACGAACACATAGTGCCACGTACTATGCATCGAATGCAGGAAGTCCGACGTCTGTCTTGTACATAACGCAACGTTGTCACGTTCAAAAATAAAAAATACTTTTCAATACACCTCACAAACTATAAAAGGTAGGACATTCAAATAAATTTCATTCTGCAGGCTGCCTAAAGACCCTTCGATATTTGAAACATTTTTTTCTAAAATCACAATTTTACATATATACAGTCTGTAACTTTTTGTTCTTTTGAAAACTTTTTACGATCCATTTTCTCGAAAAGTTTCGTAATATTTTTTTTAAATTTCTGGTATAGAAAGATTACCAAAAATTAGACAAAACTTTAATATTTAAGGGATTAACCGAGTTTAAAAACTCACATGTCATCGCATTGGAGTAATTTGACGTTGAAAAATTATTTTCTACCCTAAATATCTCGGTTCCTATGAAAGTGGGAAAAATGAAACTTGGGGAGCGTATCTAAGTCTATGGGACTTCAATTGTACCCGCTAGTCCAATTGCACATACTGAACTGATTTTGAGCAATAAAAATTTGTTCAAAGCCTTTTTAACAACACCCTGTATATTCTTATGCATTGTGATAGACCTTGTAATTCTAAAATTATATCACACATGCTCGTTTGGTTTCATGGTGTCGTACTTAATAACTTAAAATTTTGCAACTTGTCACCATGGCAACCGACAATCAATAGTCATAATAAGGCCTAAATAATTGCACATAATAATGTAAAATTAAAGGAAAAAATATTTTACGTTGTATGAGACTTATAAAACTATCTCTCATATAACTTATGAGAGATACTTATGATTCGCAATTGAATAAATATTTTTGTAAGTTATAAGTTCATATTATAATTTTGGGAGGGGTTCAAAATGATCATTTTATTCAGAAATGTAGTTTTACAACAAGAAAATTGAAATTTCGCTCGCATATAGTGTATTGGACTATGTGTCGAAAGAAATTAGTGCCGTGCCTGAAACTAGTGTAGAACGCGACGCTGCGACATTTAAAATTTTACAAACTTTTCGATATATCTCAGAAGCGGTCAAAGGTACACCACTTGAATAAACTTTATTATGTAGGCTACCAAAAGCTTGTTCAATTTGATTTGAATTTTTTTTTGTAAAATTACAATTTAACGTGTTTACAGGGTTAAATTGTAATTTTCGTTTTGCGATCTGTTTTGTCGAAAACGACTAAAGTACTATATTAAATATTTCGGATCCTATGAAGCTTAAATAAAGAATAAAACTCGGGAAACAAGTGTAAGACTCAGGAATCTCAATTTTAGCAAAGCGGACCCGAGGAAAAAGTGACTCAGAAGCGGCAGCGGGGAAAAAGTAAGTCAAAAATGGAAGAGGCCGCCCTAAAACGGACATCGAAACTGACCTCACCGTTGGAAAATATGGGGACCAGGGAATTAATGGGTAAGCGAGTTCATGCATAGACGATTTCGCAAGGCCAAAGCAGTCTGGAGTGCGAAGACTGTTCTTTTAGAAATTAGTCGAAAAGCGATGTCAACAGTCAAGAGTGATCGTAGGCCATGGCAAATCGGACAGCGGAGCCGTAGGAAATATCCACGTAGGCACGAATTATTTAGGAATAATAAACCCCGCGGTTAAGACAAGCATTCAAAAATATATATATTCTAAAAAACATAAAACTAATTGCATAAAACAAATGACGCTTTTGGGCATTACCAGGCTCCTGCTATTAAAATTTGTGGACGGTATCGCCAACCCATATTTCATATATTGGATATTAATCGATAAGCATAGAAATGCGTAATTATAATCAGGCGGCTATGGCTTCGCATGGCTTTGAATTTTATATATTATCGTTTTTAGCAAACTTTTTGTTCAACAATGTTACAATAGTAAATATTGCGTGTATTTACAAACATTTGTTTAAATGTTCTTTTGAAAACAATGCAGTGGTAGATTTAGTGGAAGAAGCTAACAGGCATTTTATTTAAATTTCGATTGTGCTTAAGAATTAAAGTAAAACAACCACGTGTAGTATATTTAAGGTGAGTTGGAACCACACTCTAATTTTAATTGAGACTCCATTGACTACACATTTGACTACAAATTTGCACAAGAACAGTATCGACGGTCTCATAAAATGTAAAATATTCGTTTACAAGTTTTCTCGTATCTCTTACTGTTCAGCTACTATGCATGTTGATAAGCTTATTTACGGTTTTGGAACTATTATTTGGAAAGGGGTATGAAAATATATTTTTGTCATTTTTTTGCGAAAATCAACAATTATTAACATTGGCAGAATTGAGATACTATAGTTTTCTGTGTGTTTCCCACGTTCCATTTTTCCAATATTTATACGACTAAAGATATTGAAGGTCTGCACTACCTCCGATATTTTTATCATA
>WYDF02262679.1:0-19023 GCA_009867245.2 Adranes taylori
AACAAACTCAACCCCAACTGGCAACTAGTTATATAAATATGAAAAAAGTTAAAAATAAGACAAACTCCTTCAAAACCGACATTCGACAAAATCAATATTTTTAGAAATAAAATTAATTGCAAAATTTACAACATACAAAAAATAAATAAGATTGATAAAATTGCTTATAGAAAAATACTAGATGCTTTTTCCGTTCCTGATTTACTTCTCGGTTTGGAACGCAGTAGCACATATTTGATTTTTGGTTTTATTGGTTTCCACGAGTAGGTATGCTCGAATCATTTTTATCCTTATAATGATTCGGACAACATGATATTTTTTATTGGTTTTATTAATTTTCTAACTTCAAAGTTTTCTAATATGTTCCTTATGAGAATATGGTTTTCTTGATCCCTATGATTTCATATATTTAAACGGTAAAGAAATATTTTTTTTAACAAATTGTTCATTACAGATTATTTTTATGTTCATTTACGATTGTATACAAAATGATTTTTGTTTACTTTGTTTACAGTAACTTTTTTAGTTCAATTGCTTGAATAAGGAAGTCTTTGTTACTTCGAAATCCGGATAGTGCGAAACAATTTATTTAACATCACACAATAAAAGTTTTGAAAAATTATTGGAGTTGGAATTCTGAAGTTTAATTTCAAATTAATCCTCTAAATCACTGGAACACATCGATGGCGAATTTTTTTGAAAAATACTTCGGTAAATCTATAGTTTTCACGGTCGTACACACACGGAAAAGAACTTTATGAGATATTTGAATAAATACATCAGAAAATCTATTTTCACTGTCAAATGTAGCAGTTATCTCTTTTTGCCTAGTTCTTCCGAATTGGTGCAGATTCGTGCGTAAATTTATTGGGGTCATCTAAAAACTAACAAGACATTTATATATTGATTTGCTACAATCAATCCTAATATTTGTTAAAATCAATGGTTTTTGGTTTTTGTTGAAATCAAAAACCAGGGGTTCCCAAAGTTTTTCTTAGGCGGGCCAATTCAATATTACCGAATTTTTTGGCAGGCCAAAAAAAAACGGAATAAAATCAAAACAATAACCACGATTTTTTTTGTTTTTAATATATTTAACCATTTCTTATTTTTTTTTATTAGTATACTAAATTTAATGTAAATATAAATCTTTAATTATATATTTATTAAAACAAAAAAATAACTGAAATCCATCTTATTATATAATAATATAAATCTTTAACTGTAACGACAATTATTATAAAATCACACCATTTATTTACACGAAAGTAAAATAACTCTTATTGTAAATACAGAACTATAACTATAGCAACAAGTATTACAAACTAATAATCTGGTGGTGGTCTGGTAGTACAGTTGTAGTGTGCGGCACAGCGCACATCATTGAAAAAATCATAAATTCGTTACTGACTTCTTGAAATTGTGTGTTGCATTAGATGTGCCAGAAATGGTTAACAGTTCTGTATCTATTTGAGACTACTATATTATATTTCTGTACAAATGTGTAATAACTGGACTAGACATACTACAATAATTTTTTAAATATAAACTAAACAATATTTTATTAATACAAACGCTTATGGTTAAAGTTCTGTAAGAAGTTTTCTTATTTGTAATATTTATTATTTATTTTACTATTTACTTATTTATTTAATAAAAATATAATATATCGTATCGATATCGCGGGCCGAATTCACAGGCTTTGCGGGCCACATTTGGCCCGCGGGCCGCACTTTGGAAACCCCTGATTTGGACTATAAAATTACTCTATGTTTAATAATGTTAAAATGATTACTCAATGTTTATGCTAATCATCATTCAATAAAGAAAGTTTTAATTTTTTTGGATTCCGTTCATTGAACACAAAAAATTGCAATAACTCTTACACCATTTAAATTTTTGTCAAGTTTATTTTATTTATTATATATAAATATACGTGTAACGTATTACACTTGATTTGCAGTGAGAAATCGTTTTGCGTGTAATTTTAGTAAGAAATATTTTGTAACTTGTTTAGCTTGCTGCATCTTATTTATTACATGTCATTCAAATTTCAAAAGTATAAACAATTCGGTTTATAAACAATTCTAGTGTCGGATAATAACTTATTACAATTTTCTGAAAATAGTTATACTTGGGCGGTACTTATAAAAATTTACAAAAACATTCGTAATAGGTGAAATGTATTAAATGTTATTAAAACATACTACAGAAGATAATAAGAATCAAAATTTAAATTCAAATTTCGCGCCAAATCACAAACCGAAAATGCCCTGTCTGTCGCCATCTCGGATTTTCAAATGACAGCTGTCAACCACTCAAACTAATTATGATAGACGCTACAAATGACAGCGAGACGTTATCATGGCGTTTTAGAACGAGTTGCGATAAGGTCTGAGTGGTTATTCAGAATCGGTGGTCGGCATTATTAATAAAATCTCTTTACATCATTTTGTAACAGAAGTTGTAACATGATGTCATTCCTTGTATTATTTTTTATTTAATTAATATTTATACTATATTCATAATCAATTGTATAGTTTATGATTTTAATTTTAATATACTGCATATATTGACAAATATATAAATATAAAATTCATTAAAAAGATTTTACTGGTAATAATGTCATTGGGCAAAATATTATCTAAATTTTTAAGAAATCCAGGGCAACAGCAACAGGTAGTTTTGCTGTTGCTTCCAATAGGTAGCACCCAACAATGGCTGATAGTGTCTATACACTGGTCGGTCAATTGTCTGATAGTGGCTATATACCTCAATAGCGACGCCATTCCCCTACTAAAGTCTTGGGTCGTAACCTTATCTAAAATAGACAAATAAATTTGCCTACTTAGCATGCAGGTATTAATACGGATTGGGATCTTTTACAAGAATTCAAAATCCAGATAGAAAACCCAAGAATTACCTTCAATAACATGAAAAAGATCTCAACATCAGAGAGACAGTATGTAGACTCTAATTCGTGATCTGTCCCACCCACAAAAAGAATGACAAGATGTTTTGCAGTATGTATCGTGGGATTACTATTTTGAACTTTGCATACAGGCACTTTTCGAAGGTGCTGGCATGGAGGCTTCAGACATATGCGGGGAAGGAATTAGTCGAATACCAGTGTGAGTTTACCCCAACAGGTCAACATTGGACCACATCCTGTCATTACGGCTGATTCTGGAAAAATGCTACGAGTATAATGTCTGCGTGCACCTACTCTATTGGAGGATATGAGAGTTCCAAGGAAGCTCATTAGTCAAGTGTGTATAACATTACGTAGCTATAGGGCCAGAGTCAAGATCCAGGGGGCAGTTAACAAGGGAATTTGAGGTGCGAAGAGGGCCACGACATGTATATGCACTTGCGACGACCCTCTTCAATCTCTGCCTGGAGCAAGTCATGCGGAGGATCCCACTCAACCCACGAGGAAGTATCTATACCAGATCCTTTCAGTACATGGCCTTCGCAGATGATGTTTTCCTTCTTGGTAGAAGCTCGAAAGCATTGACAGGCGCTGCAACATATAAGTAAAGGCGGGAGGTGCTTATGGCAAGAATTAACAACGAAAAGACAAAATACATGGTCGGCAGCCGAGACAAGGAAAGGTTCTGCGCGGTGAGTCACTTGGAATGCTAAGAAGGAAGGCACGAGAGAGGTGGAGAGCTAAGTACTTAGGGGGCCTGGCGACTGAGAACACTGGATCAGTACAGAGATAAAAACACGCATTGACGAACAGATGCTTATATGCTTTTAATAAGCTGCTGAAATCCTCTACCCTCTCTAGAAAACTCAAGCTCATCGTGTACCACATCATAATTCGACCAGTGGGTAGAAGGAAGCCAAGAAGGCCAAGGAAGAGATAGATTAATGACGTCAGAGAAGATGTGCAGCCGCTGGGGATCCGGGACTGGAGGAGATGCGCTGCAAGCAAGGAAGAATGGACGGCTGCTGTAGGAGACGCCAGGCTCCTACATGGACTGTAGCGCCAGGAGAGTGAGTGAGTGGCAAACTGAACACATACGCTGCATTTCTTTAGAATGTATCATTACCTGAAAAAATTATTCTGCTTGTATCAAAATATGAATCTGTATTTCTAAGGGCAACACATAACTTTTCCATAAATGTAAACTAAAACGTATCAATTACAAATGCGATTTTAACTATTTTCAGGAATGGAAAAAATAATTGAGATATCCGCAAGAAATTTGAAACATCTGAAAGAAATTCATACAAATGCGTTTGGTCCATTAATCAATTTACAAAAAATAGATTTGTCCTGTATGAATAACAGCGAGAAAACTTTGAGACTCGATGAAGAGGCGTTTGGAGATATTAGTAAAATTAGAGAAGTTAGTATTTCTATCTCTTACTCCAAAATTGTACATTATGCTGCAAACATAACTTACAAATTACACTTCATTTCGTTGCGTATTATAAACATTTCATGAGAAAGACATGTCGCGCTTTAGGTCATATAATTTCAAATATATATAGATTTCAAACTCAGAGATATTTGAACCATATTTGCTCACCTGAACAAGTTGTACTTGTTATCGGGTGAACATACCCCATGTAAATCAATTCAATTAAATAATTAACATAGTAATTAATCCTGTAATATAACATAAATTGGCTACTCAAATTTAATTCAATTCTTCAAACATAATTTAACAAATCAATTAAATTAACAAATAATATAAATATAAATTGGTAAAATAAAATATTAATCCGCTTAAAAAATAGATAAGGCGAAAAAACATCAAATGCAACTCTTAATACGGAAGCATTTATACACAACCATGCCAACTCACATAGAAATATAATAGTTAAACGTGGCGGCCATAAGGCGCACAGAACTCATGCCGCCTTTTGCGAAAGCTATTATTATTTTTGTCAGGAAAAGTTTTATGACTTGACGTTTATTTCACCGACCATATTTTGAACAAGCCGTTAAGCTTCTCACCCCTTTGCGGTTTTGACCGATTGCTGGTCTTCTTTGATTCATGGTTAGTTCTACGAATTTTAGTAGAAGGTGTTTCAAGGTGATGCTCCTCAACATTTTGGTCGCGTAAAGCTTTACCACCACCGTTTATGCGCATCACCATTTATGCTTTCGTCAACAAAATATAGCAATTTTCATCCTTAGAAGTTTCAACGGAACAAAGAAATTTTCTACTGATCGTAGTTAAAATTTGCCCAAACAAATTTTAGTATTAGAAAGTGGTCCAATGGTAAAAAATGTGTTTCATGAGATTTGAGGGAAAGAATTCTTATACATTCAAATTTAAGGAGAGTGTTAACAATAGTTCTATGTGATGGACTGCAGTAGTAGTACAAGGCCGTAGTCCTCAGAACCCGCCTTTGAATACTCTTTATAAAACACCTAGGTAGGTGTATCACAAAATTTAAATATAATTTGCTCCTTTTCTGGTAACCGTCCTTAATTTTGTGGTTCTATTCAAAGCTATATTTTCCTACTTTTGATGTGACTTTGTTGGCAAAATGTTCATAGGCCTTCCGCCAATATAGGTGGCGTTGCAATTGCTTCAAGTGTTATTTTCAGTTATTTTATTCATTTACGTAAGTCAGTTATTTTATTGTTTGTGTATATCCACATTTTATAAGGTATTTTCTAAGTAGTCTGTCAGTCCTTTTGTTCAATAAACATTGGTATGCGAATTTTTGATTTGGGTGATGTGAGGTTTTCGGTATTATAGCGTCACAGAAAGTGAGTTTCCTATTGATGCTAAATGTAACGTGGTTTTGCGTTTTGGTGATGGTTAGGTCTAGATTCTAGAAAGTTAAATTTATTGCCAGATTCTAGTTCTTGTGTGAATTTAAATTTGGAATGTATGGTGTTTATATAGAAAAGGTATTAAGGTCATTTTGGGTGCCTTTCCAGGTGCATACTATGTCATCCATGTAACATTTCCACAGTACTTGTTAGTGGCTAAGGGTAGATTATGAATTTTGTCTTCTATGTTGTCCATGTAGATGTTTGCTAATAAGCCTGAAACTGGGGAACTTATTAAGGTTCATTGTCCATTCTGTATATTGTATTGTTGAAGGCGCAAAAATTTTGTTCTGTACATAGTTTAATTGATTTTTAAATGTTTTCAATGCCTTTTGTGTCTGTTGCTCATTTTTTAGGATTTGTTTGGTTAGATTTAGTGTGTACAATTTATGACACTGAATGAAACCATGATGTTATTTCCGGGTTGTTTACGGGTATTTCCGCGTGGATGTCTATACGTGCAAGAATTACTCTTACCCTAATAGACTGATTTAGATAAAATTTAGTAGGCAGGTGCACATGATAATTCTTCAAAAGTTTTTTCATTTTTTTTATAAATCCAATATGGCGCAAATACGCCTTTTTTTAATTCAGAAATTCAAATTTAAAAATAGGAAGCTGAAATGTTGCACATATATTCATCATAGTATTCTGGGTCGAATGACATTAGTACCACGTTGCCATCTGTTATAGAACGCGACATTGTCAAGTTCAAAATGTAACAAACTATTCAATATATTTCAGAAACTATAAAAGATAGGACATTCGAATAAACGTTTAAATAAAGCCCTTCGATTTTATTTAAAACATTTTTTTTCTAAAAACACAATTTAACGCATATGCAAGCTGTTCTTTTTTTGCAAACTTTGAGACCCATTTCGCGGTCAGAGCGAAGTCTGATTCGCGTCGTAGGTAAATATGGGGACCAGGGAATTAATGGAAATTCGTGCATAGGCGGATTCACAAGACCAAGCCGGACTGCTCTTTTAGAAATTATCCTAAAAGAGAGTTAAGATTGGGGTAAAAGTGAGTCAGGAGCGGGAAAAAAGTGACTCAAGAGCGCACAATGAATCAGGACGGGGAAAAAGTGAGTCATGGTCGCCGGCAAAGCGGATAGCACAGCTGTCCGCGCTGTAGGCATATATGGGGATCGGGGGATTCATGGGTGGTCGATTTATAGGTAAGAATAATGTTGATAAAATTTATCTGTTAATTTTTTCGAAAATTGCTTATAGACGTGTTAAAGATATTAAAATTGCTTAAAAATCTAGGTAAGTGTAGATCCGCGCATTTCTGGCATTTGGTGGAGCCTTCGTCAATACCTTCTACTTCGCAAATTGCATCACTACCCAGGCTATGAACGGGATTGTGATTTTCAATCGTAATAATTTTAATACTCATGATTTGAACTGTCCAAAAATAAAATTATTTTGAAGTGTTAAGTGCCGTTTTATTTCAGTTTGAACTTGGAGCTAATTTACAAAAATTGGTTTTAATCAGTGTTAAAACAAGATATCTCACGTCTTAATTACAATACATCTTAATTCTCTTAATGACCTGAAACAACAAAACGGCTCCAAATACGTATTAAGTATTGATTAGTACGTATTTGTATCGTTTGCGAAATGTACTAAATATTGATACATATTAAATCAGAAGACAAATAATTCTGCCCAGATTTTCCAAGTGAAGTAAAGAAAAAACAATAATGTACATAAGCCTTCCAATTTCGTCATTTATTTATGACTTCCTACGAGATTATAATTAGAACTTCCTTGAGGATAATTTTGAAAATACTGTGGTCGCGTTTTATTCCACAATATTAGATAAATTATTTTCTAAACAAGAGTCAACATAAAAAATCGTTTATAATAATTGTTTCATAGAAAATGCATGTTACTAAATCGCCGGTTAAGTCTGTTTAACATGATTAAATAAGCACTAGATGTATATAATTGAAATGAAAACTAATTTGTGTTTTTCTCAAATCAACACTTTTTCAGTTACCTAAACTGAAAAAGTGTGATATTGATATTTAAGCGAAGTGATATTTAAGAAAGCAATAAGTGCGATAGTTTATCTTTAAATTTTCAATGGACTTTATTTTCAAGAGTCTTTACTCTTTGTCTCTATTTTAATATTTACGAATACTTTCAAATATGCTTTTTAATTTATCATTGAACCAACTTATATAACGACTTATTACAATTTTTAGTATAACGCAAAATCAGTTCCAACGAGTTACCAAACGTAATAATTCTTTTCAAAAAATTTTTTCCCAGGCAAATCTTTTCAAAAAATACATTGAATTGAATCTTAGGATCTGTCTCATCAAAAACTGAAAGCCATTCTGAATTAACAATAGGATTATAAAAAGTAAAGAGTCCGACATTTATAATCCAAGCCTGCTCAGTCCTAATCCTTATTTTCAGCACTTACGAGGATTGTTCGGTAACTACGTGGCCTAACAAAGAAAACGCAAGTTAAAAAAAAACAATTTATTTTTCAATATAGTCTCCTGATCGCTCAGCACACTTATTCCAACGATATTCCAAATTAGCAATGCCTTCATTGTAGGTCGATGAATTCAAGTCCTCGAAATAGCTATTTACAGCAGCGATTACCTCGGAATCAGACGAAAATCACTTACCGCCGAACCATTTTTTTAGATTTGGAAACAGATGATAATCGCTGGGGGAATAGGGCGAATGAGGCACTAACTCAAAACCCAATTCATTAATTTTGGCCATTGCAATCGCAGACTTGTGAGCAGCACTTTCAGAAAGTGCATCCTGATGGAAAAGCATTTTTTTTCAAATGAGGCCATTTCTCTTTAATTTTGTCGCTTAATTGTTGCAATAAATTGGCATTATACTCGCCATTTATTGTTGTCCCCTTTTCTAAGTACTCGACCAAAATAATTCCATGAGAATCCCAGAACACAGTTACCAAAGCCTTTCCTGCTTTTACCTTCTTTGATGGCGGAGAACCTTTGTGTGTACATTGTTTGGGACTGTTCTTTGGTTTCGGGAGTGTAATGGTGGACCCAGGTTTAATCGACTGTTATGAAACGGCGTAAAAAATCCTTCGGATTGCTGCGAAAACTTGCCAAAACGTCGCGAGAAACACTCAAACGATTCAGTTTTTGCTCCGGTGTGAGCAACCGCGGCACCCAACGCGCCGGAAATTTTTTCATTTCTAATTCTTCAGTTAAAATTCTG
This sequence comes from Adranes taylori, assembly GCA_009867245.2. Classification (NCBI taxonomy): domain Eukaryota; kingdom Metazoa; phylum Arthropoda; class Insecta; order Coleoptera; family Staphylinidae; genus Adranes; species Adranes taylori. The sequence continues at coordinate 9,025 of WYDF02262679.1, forward strand.
TGCGCGCTGTCACTTGAGATACCCATTATTCTGCTATCCCGCGCACTTTTACTCGACGGTCATCCAAGACGATACGGTGGACTTTTACAATGATATCCGGGGCAGTAGCAGTTTTTGGACGTCCACTACGGGGTTCATTATTTATGCTCCTACGACCACGCTCAAATTCGGCAACCCAGTTTTTAACCATTGAAAACGTAGGAGCGGATTTCAATAATGTTGAATCCAGCTCTGCTTTAATTTCGGTTGGTGTTAGGCATTTCAAATGAAAGTAATTTATCACTGCTCTGAACTTAGCTATTTCCATTGTTTACAAAATCACACTTTGGCGTACTGTCAAAAACAAACTAATTGACAGATCCCACTGTACTGTCATATTTAACCCATTAAAGGATGATTCTACAGAATGGTAAAGAAGATTCCTGGAAATTCGCGTCATTTCTGTGTTAGGTCACGTAGTTACCAAACAATCCTCGTAAAGTGCCTGTAAAAGTTGAATTACAATATTCACTTGGAGAAATAATTATTTAAGACATTTTTTGGAATATTTTTCGTACAGTTTTCCTAGTATTTGTTTAATGAATTTAATTAGTCAAATAGTCTATTTGCATGTTATTAAATCAAATTTGGACAGCTATAAACCAAAATAAGACAAACACTAAAATTAAATCCATAAGAGAATTGCACAATGTAGCAAGAAAATACTAAATATCTATGTTTTTAAATATACTTATCTTAAGGTACCTGTCCACAATGTACCATTATCGGCGGAACTTTTAACATGGTATATTTTAATATGTACCTTTTTAAGAAATATCCGCAAAAACAACATGTAACTAATAAATTATTTATTTTTTTAGCTAAATATGAGCTACAGTCAATTATTCTATATACCACCACAGTTAATCAATTGGGAGAATCTGGAAGTACTCGATATCAGTGGCAATCAATTTGAATGTGTTTGCGAAATGTACAATATAACGATACGCCTCAAAGATGAAGTGAAAAGAAGCAGAAATATTCCGTTTTGTTATGACGTTAGAATATCCAAAAAAGTCGAATTGTATTCCATTAAAAACGACGTTTGTGTAGAGGTAAAGAACTTATTTAACTTACAGAGTGTGAATTATGCGAAGGTTATCTATAAAGTTTTTATTTTATTGCTTTCCAAAATATTCACGTTTTACAATTCTCTCATTCTGGTCACTCTAAAGGCTTCCATAGCTTTTTGAGGCGATAAATATTATTAATACAACATTTTTTGTTTGACATGGGCAACACAAAGAAGTCGTTAGATGATAAATCCAGTAAGTTGCGCGTTAAAAAAGTGAATAATTTTAAATAACCTGGTATCTATGTACGTTGATAAAATGAAAGTTTTATTTAACAATAATAACCAACAATATTGTACGTAATTCTTTGGAACACTCTTATCACAGTCACTTAAATAAGAAAAAAAGAGTGTGACCAGTACTCTGGATTCTGAAATTTCTAGATTCGCGCCTGAAAAGATTTCAGAAGTCGAGGTATGATCAGATAATACACGGAATTATAAAATTCGCGGGTAGCAATCCAACTGCAAATTTTTGTTGTTATTTTCTTGGTAGTCCCCAAACAATTGCAGCTATATTGGTAATTTAGTTTATTGATAGCTGTCAATAAGGTTATTTGTGTTTTGGTATCATGGCGACTTTTTACTTGTAAAAAAATGGTACAAAGAATTTGCATTAAGTTTTGTCGTAAGAATGAAATAAAGCGCAGTATAGTGCCTGGACATGTTGTATGTTGCTTTAGGTAATTGTACTATAAATACAACAAGCATTTATAAGTGGTACAAGCGTTTCCAAGCGGGCCATGAAGATGACGAGCGCCCTGTACGCCGTAGCACATCAATAACTAATAATAACATCGGAAAGATGAAGAAATAAAATTATGGACAACCGATGAATCACTATCAGAGAAATTGCTGAAAATCTTGGCATTTCATTTGGCTCATGTCAAGTTATTATTTCGGATATTTTGGATATGTGATGAGTGGCAGCAAAATTTGTTCACAACTTGTTAAATTGCGATTAAAAGCAGTGTCGAATTGAAGCTGCTTAATGAAATCAACGACAACAACTGGTAACGAAACATGGATGTATAGATATGACGTCGAAACTAGGGCCCAATCGTCCCAATGGAAGCTTCCTGAAGAGCCGAAAAAAGCTCGTCATGTTCGCTCGAATGTGAAGGTTTTACTCACCGTTCGACATCAATGACATAGTGTAGCATAAGTTCTTGCCAGCAGGTCATATGGTATTATCTACAAGTTGTAGATGAATACGTCCGAATTTGTGGCGAGACAACTCCTGGCGATTGCACCACGATAATGCACCTGCGCATTCTTCATTGCTTGTTCGCAAATTTTCCCAAAAAAACCTAATCTCATAATGATATAATGATTTACGCCCTATCAGTACACCCCCAACTATGGAAAAATCTCTATACTGATCTTACTTCACTATTCCAAGGCCTTTGATTCTATTAATACAGATTTTATTACACGTATTAAAAGTTTATCGATATCAGTTTTCAAAAAGCGTACGCGGAAGTATTTAATTGGCGATTCTAATTTCTAAATTGCTATGTGACCCAAATTTATCTAGGCGCTAATCTACATTGAAATACCAAATAAGAATTACAAGACCTCATAACGGAACTAATCACGGAATCAATTCCTATTATCATTAATGTAAAATTGCAATTGTTTAATTTAGTTTTATTTTTTATCATTAATTGTTTACGACTGAATTGTTTATTTATTTTCTATATTGGGTCTGGATGAAAAACAGAATGTGTACTTTGCATACTACTGACTCCTCGCCCAAAGATTTTAGGCAATGTTTATTTTTGTAATAACTTTATTGTTATAATTAACGTATTACGTGTTGAAATAAAGACCTTATTATTAGTATTATTATGATTTCGCATCGTCCGTATTCACCCGTAATGGCACCCTGCGAGTTTTTCTATTCCGGAAGATGAAAAGGACCATAAACGGACGACGTTTCGCTGATATCCAAGAGATCAAGACAGAATCGCTAAAGCAATTAAATGCGATATCAAAAATTGAATTTCGGACATGAACAGTTGAAAAACACTACAAGAAGTGTATCATGTCTAATAGGGATTACTTTGAAGGGGACAATATGGACATTGAGAAATAAATAAATATTATTCTAGAAAAATGATAATTCCGCGAATTATTTGATCACACCTCGTATACTAAGTCAATTTTAAAATTAATGTATAAATAGCCCCTTATTATCATCTTCTTTAAAACAATGCCAATATAAGTGAATCAACTTAAAACATTCTCCAGATATTACCAATTCGAAATATGTATTTTTAAAATGCTTAATGGAAATATTGCAGCGCGTTTTGGAGGGTGGGAATGAGTAGAGGAAAATGTCACAGACCGAGCGCACGCACAGGTAGTCGCCTCCGAGCAGCTGGAGAGCTCGGTCAGGATATTTCGTTAATCCCGTGCAGCGTTCCGTAGAACAACGAATAGCGATCAAGTTTTGCGTTAAACTTGGCAAGCCCGCAATGGAAACTGTTACAATGATTAATACGGTTTTTGCCAATGATTGCCTTTCGAATCTACAAGTCTACCGGTGACACAAGACGTTTGTTGAAGGTCGAGAGGAGGTGAGCGATGAACCCCGCGCTGGACGGCCATTAACGACCAGTATCGACAAAAACGTAACTCATGTGAGAGATCTTTTGAACTCGGACCGTCGTTTAAGTATTTGTTCACAAGAGACTCAAACGCAGGATTTAACGCGTCCGGCCCGACATCGCGAAAAATTTGACACTTCACCATGGCAATGCGCCAATGCACTCATTCTTTGTTGTGACCAGTTACCTGGCCAATACACGTGTACCAACGGTTCCCCAACCTCCCTACAATTCTGACCTTGCTCCCCCAGACTTCTTTTTTGTTTCCGCGCTTGAAAACTCCCATGCGAGGTGAACATTTTAGGACAGTCGACAACATCAAAGAGACTTGCACAAGACTTTAAAAGACATTCCGAGAAGAATTAGCGTGACGCCTTCTATGCCTGGAAATCTCGATGGTGGCGATGTATCGATGCAGGAGGACAGTACTTTGAATCCTTTTAATAATTTGTACCGATCAGATCAATATTTTTTCTCGAATCATTGACATTACTTTCCGGATAAACCCTGTATGTATGATGTAAATGTATGTATAATATGTAATGTAAATGAATGTATGCATGATAGTATTACTTTTAAGAGGCGAATAACTATTATTTAAATATTAGGTAAATAAATTATTTTGACAACTGCATATTAACGTTATGGAACATCAAATTGGCTTAAAAAAGACCTAGGAAGGGTAGATGCATTTCTGGCATTGGTTGTAGCCTTCATCAGTACTCTCTGTTATTCACTAAGCATCATTGCATTCAGTTAATGAAAACTCATGGCTCTCCAAGTGCACCACATAGGCTCGTTCAACCAATTTGAAAATTGTCTAGGTAATGCACATATGCATTATTATTACAGATCTTATAAACTTTAGAATGCAGTAATGACGAGTTGGCACCTTAATGGTTTATCTATCTAAGTGTTATTTCATCATAACTGCATTCTAAAAGTTTATAAGATCTCTGTAATAATAATGCATGTATCCATTATAACGAGCCTAGGTGTGCACTTGGCAGAGTAATGAGTTTTCATTAACTGACTGCAATGACCCTTAGTGAATAACAGATGGTACTGACGAAGGCTACTCCCAATGCCAGAAATACATATACCCTTCCTATGGCTTTTTTAAGCCAATTTAATGTTCCATAAAGACAATATGCAGTTTTCGAAATAATTAAGTTACCTAATTATCTTTAAAATGCTCCCTAGTTACCAGATGGTTTTCCTGTTACCAATTATATCTCTAAAATGTGCCACGTTTACTTAAATTAAATCTACAGTAATTATAAGGGCTTAACAATAAATAAATAAGGGAAAAATTATACGAAAAAATATTTAAATCTCTTGAGCTCTATAAACTGAAAGTTTTCCTGTTTAACAAATGCTTCAGTCAGTGGCGGTTATGGACTATGTAATGCTCAACAACTATTGAGTTAATTATGTGTTGAAGTGATAGCAGATCAGTTGTGAGATACGATGATCTTAACACTAAACAGGTTTTTGATGTTTGTAATACTTCTACTTCCGACTTCGACTTCCGGCACAATCAAAGATAAGATGGCAGATTTCTTTGTGCCTTACTTAGTTTTTGTCTAATTTAAAATAGGGTGTCTCAATAACAGCGGAGAAATAAAATTTTATATAAAACATGTGGAATAACACATCTGATAAATGCCCTCTTTGCTTTGCTGGCACATTTGAATTCTTTTGAACAAATTATCACAGTTTGGCATAAATATGGCTGGATTTCACTGATACTGTGCCTAACTTTCTCTTTCAAAGCTTGGGTAGTCGTGGGGTTATTAACATAAACTTTTGACTTCAATAACCCCCAGAAAGAGAAATTAAATCGCATGATCTAGATGGCAAATTCTGGTCGCCCAAATGGGAAATTACACCCAAACCAGGAAATATCTCGTGTAACAATGCCATTGCTTCTCGTTATGCATCGCAAGTGGTACTTGTTGAAACCACATGTCTTCGACACTTATACTATCCATTTGAAACATAAAAACAGGATAATCATGTCTCGATACCGTTCGCCATTGACTTTTTGTGCATTTCCCGCAGCGTATTCGAAAACAAAATTGGTCCAATGATGCCTCCAGCCCAAAATCCACACCAGACAGTGACACGTTTGGAATGCATTTGCTTCTCACAAGACACATGTGGGTTTTCTTCACTCCAAATGTGGAAATGTTGCTTGTTTACGAAGCCGTTAATATAAAAATGGGGCTCATCATTAAAAATGATTTTGTTGGAAATCAATGACCCAACTGACGAACTCTTCTTCGCTGTGCATGACCTTGTAGGCTTGAGTTTTTGAACCAGCTTGATTTTGTACGTATGAAGCTGCAAATCTTTTTTCAAAATACGCTGCATAGAGCTTCTTGAAATATTAATTTCCATCCACGATGCCGAGTGGATGTTCTCCGTCTCTCGGCTACATTCTGGCGAACAGCCGTAATGTTTTCTGCTGAACGGCCTGATGTCGATGGCCTGAGATCAGTAATTAACCCAGATCTCTTGAATTTTTCCATTATTCTCTTCATATTTCAAGCATTTGGAACATTTTATCTTCCAAAAATTGGGCGCAATTTGCGAATCGTGGCAGACAACCTTTCATCAAGTATTGTTTAACAATAAGAATGCGTTCTTATGTTGAATAGCGATCCATTTGTATTAATGGCGCGAAATTTAAATTTGCCGCTTACTGGGATAGCCCTTTAGTTTCTATCATTAATAAAATGAAAATAATAAAAAATTATCAACAGCAAAAGACAACTCATCTTTTTCTATTGCAGTCAATATTTATGGACGAAAGCGATGAATACGCATGGTATTCGCATATACGTCTTGTTCGCATGTTTCTAATCTTATTAACAGTCGTATTAATTATTTGCTCAAACATGGCGCTTTATATGATCATAGCGAGATATATAAAACGAAAACGAGAAGGTGGTAGTATGCGTTATCCTTTCACAAGTCAAATCTTCTACAACCAGATCAGAATCAATCCATCAACTGAATATAGCGATACACAACAGTTTTCTATTTAAAACGGTAACGAAAATTAAACTATAGAGCTCAATTTCGAGTTAAGAAGATTTGGGTATTTGGATATTTTTAAAAGAGGTGGTGTAATTTTTGAAGTGTCTGTTCACTACAACGGATATTTTATCTTTAGGAGATTAGATGACAAGTGACACATCCATTTGAAATTTGTCAAATTTAGAGGTGCTTAGAGGTTTACTCCGGGTTATTACATTTCTATATTATTTATAAACGAAATTTACCTTATAAATTATAAATTAACCTTAAAATGCCCACGAAAAGCATATTTGACTGTAATGCCACATTCTCTGAAAACTGTTTTAAACGAAGAATTGAATATTTAGCGATATTTCTACGCATGAAATTTAAATGAACTAAACGCAGCAGCACTCCCCAAATGTCCAAATCTCCTTAGCTCTAAACGTAGCTTAACGGTATGAAAGACTGTTATTTTTTGGAATGAATTAAATTTAAAAGCACAAGAACAATTTTTTAGAACATTTTTTATATAGAGTTGCTTTCATCTAACAAAAAAAAATATATTCCAAAACAATTCATTTTTATAAATTTAAATATAAACGTTGTAATTATTCTTAATTAGTTATTACATATTAATTTATTACTAAATAAACAAATAATTAAATCATTTTAGTTTTACTTTAGTTACTACCTTGTTAATGAGTCTTAGATTTTTAGTATGTAGAGTGGTTTCTAATTAGATTGGTCAATAATTTAATTTTATTTTGCACGGATTCATTCAACTTGGTTTTTCGTTTCTCTGCTTGAATAAAAATTGGGCAACTCGGGCTTGGAAAAAACAAGGAAATCTTAAAACCAGTTTTCGGTATTTCACAAAATGGACGACGCTAAATCAGTTTGCTTATATATACCAGTGTATCTTGAGTATTATTAATATGCAATAAAATCTACCTTAAAAGCTTTATTATTATTATGCTCACAGCGTAAATATGTGCAAAATTAAAAACCGGAAAATAAATTAAAATATACAAAATAAAATTCTATTAGTAAAAATTAAATTCTGTTGTTTCAACGTATTTCATCACTTGTTTAGTCTAAATGGCAAATGCATTGTTATCGGATTAACATACTCTATGTAATTTAACATGGAAATAATCATCTAGAACAATATAAATTGACCAATTAAATTTAATTCAAATATATAAATTAATAACGAGAGAAAAATGCAGAGGCTTATCATCAATAAAAATCCAATGTATGGAAAAGACTAAAATCATCGGGAAGCACAGTAGAGTACAAATAGCAATGAATTATCATTATTATTATTTCGCCAAGGAAGCAAGTTTGTTCACTCAAACATCGTTGTACAAGACATCTCCAGTAATTACATATATACGAATATATACCTACACGTATAATTGTTTGCATCCGCGAAAAATTTTTGCGATATCCTACAATTAAGCCACACTCCTATTTTTCTATTGGCTGGCTCGGCATTAACAGGGGTAGCGTTCGCTCGCGCTTTATTCTGACTGGAGAATTTAATTCATTTATTTAATTCAGTCGACGTCGACAATTTCAACTCTGATCGTTATTAAAGAGAAGTACTTCTGATAGTGGCAAAAAACATGAAGAATAAAAATACTTGAAATCATATTTAGTTCGTCACACTTTTTATTTGCTTTATTTTCAATAGAAGAAGAAAAATGTATCATCCTAACAAATTTTTTAATTAAACTTAGATTCACTATTATTGTCTGTCAAGTAAAATTAGCGTGGTCGAGTCATATTGTAATATGCTCTTTTTGATCATGTTAGTTTAGGTCCGAAACTACCAAAACTGTTAGAAGTACTTACGTGATGATATTGTAGAAGGAACCCTCATGTTTGTTTTGTATAATCATTTGTGTATAAAGGTAGCTATAAGGTATGATTAACCAAAGTGCTATTGTGATCTTGGATTCTTAGCAAAGTTTAGATCTTTGCAATCAATTTGAGATTGGTGTAAACCTTAAAGACGGATTATTGGTTATATATTGATATTCAGAAGGAATGGGAACCATACTTGTAATTTCAATGCTGTTATATGAAGAATTCGTAATGAACATTGCTAGAATTAAAAGGAAACCTTACTGTATAGTTAGGAAATTTGGTTGATCTTGTTAAATCGAGGATTTATTACTATTTGATGCGTACAGCGTTAAAGAATATTTCCACCACTCGTTTTTTAATAAGTCGTTAAGCTTTGCAGCCTTTTGGTGATTTGATGAACATGATTGGATGTTAGTTCCACGCATTTTAGCAAAAGAAGTTTTCAATACAATGCTTCTAAGATTTTGGCCGCGCAAAGCTCCTACCACCACTTATGCTTTCGTCAACAAAATAATGCAACTCTGATCCTTAGTAATTTTAACGGATCAAAGAAACTTTTCTATTGAGCGAAATTCAAACTTTCCTAAAGATTTTAGCACAAATCTCTTCTAGGACACGTCTAATTCCTGTCATCAACTACGAGGAGTACCGCCGCCGAGCCATCCACCAGAAGTAGCTTTTACTCACTTAATTTCGTATAAAAAAAACACCCAAGCCAGCAATCCTCAGACGCGATTTTTGAATTGGTGTCTTTGGATGTGCTGCGAGAACTTTCGTGGGATAAGTGGGTACAGGAGTATGTTTTGTGGTCACCATCTGGTCTTAGACTCCAGTGAAAGTGAAACTTAGGCTCCATTTTGGACCGTGATATAGAAACGACAAAAAGTGTTAGACGCATTCAATTCCTTTGATTCTACTGTAGAGATTTTAAATATTTTAAATTATCAAAGAAAATATTGTCTAAAAGATAAGAATTCATTAAATCTATAAAATAATGTAACAATCTATCATTATAATTTCATTTAATTATACAAAGTTAAATAAATTAATCTATCAGAAAAATAGCATACTGAGTCAGGACACAGGTATTACTTTATAGATGAAGAGTAAGCTAGCCGCGACACAAAAAACTAGGGCAAGAGAAAATAAGGTCTTTACGCGAATGAGAACGAGGCCCAACGTAAACTCGCGCACATTATACGACCGCGAACGTTTGTCGTTCATAAAGTCAGAGAGAGTGAGATAATATAAAAGTAAAAGGAAGTAATAGATCTCTACATGATAGTATAGAATAAGATAGGGGGGGGGGGGGATGATAGTATAGAATAAGAGTGGAAATTGAAGGGACGAGGGAACATTATTTGTGTTTTTTCAGGG
>WYDF02262690.1:0-19023 GCA_009867245.2 Adranes taylori
TGTACGATAGTACCCATTTCACTCTTATCTCCTCTTCAAACCTTCTATTTATAATCCTTGCCTACAATCTGTATAATTAATCAATAATTGCAATACCTCTATAACTCTCTACACTCTTCCTCTCACCTCTATTATAGACCAGAACAGTACCTCCTTTCTTCCATTGTTCCGACACAAACTCATTCTCCATCCATAACCTATTTAACTCTCTTACCAATGCTTTTACCCCATTCTCGTTCAAATATCCCCACACCTCAACAGATATCTTGTTTGGCCCAGCAGCACCTCCTTTCTCATCTTGTCTATCTCACATTTCACCTCCTCCGAACATATTTCTACTATTTCACTTCATCCTCACATCTCCCAAAATCTCTTTCACTCTCCTTTCCCATTTCTTCTTCATTTCCTTTTCCAGACAATTATCTCCTAAATATCTCCTCCCATTCATTCAAAATTAATCCACATTCTGTCCTATTTTCCCCGGATCTCATATATCGCCACACCTCATTTTCACACTTGAAATCCCTTATAATTTCTTCTTCTCTTACCATTTTTCTTGTTATTATCTTTTTATCCTCATCCGTCCAATTTCTTTTTGTCTTATCGCACTCTTCCTTAATGAATAGAGTATATGCGTTTGCATCAAATAACGCGCATTCACATAGACAACCATTTATAATTGCATTATCCATTTTTGCATCTTGTTAAATTCATTCATGTGCATGATCTTTACACTGGTCACTCCTTTAAACAACGCGCAATTACATCCACACGTTTACATAAATTAGAATATAGATTACAATCACCATATGAAGTCACGCCATTTCTAGCAATATATTCTATAATAAACAGTGTACGTGTGTTCTCTTCCGAGATTTACGACACTCGGTGTATTTAACCCTTCCATAGAGTTATCCGAATGAACTTTAGGAACATATTCATGATCTAAATCCCTCTTAACATCGAACTGGCTTTCCTAGATTGTGCTCTCCTAAGAACGTGAATAATAGCGTTCTATAAAAATATAATTTCTAGAGCTCATCGTTATCAAATTTAGTTTGAATAAGACTATCCGCTACTACATTTTTGTACCTTTCACACATAAAACTGTGAAATTAAATTAAATGTCCATCAAGCTCTCCACTCCATCAACTGAATTTCGAGCTTCACCAAATTCTACAAGTTCAAATTTTTCTACATATTCTGTTTCTGGCTTAAAATTCCTCAATAATTGATCTTCCTCATTTACCTTCAAAATTCTAATAGGAGCATTGCCATTTAGTAATTTCACTAAACCTCCCGCAATAAAAACTCCTTCTGTAAGCGGTGTGGGTAGCACCGCTATTTCGGACTCTACCTGTTTGTTAAAAAGAAAACTTTATCCGAACGAGCAGAAATGCATACAAAGTTCTCCTGTGGAGAATATAAAGGTGTTCAAACCTAACCCCATTCGAATTAAATGACACCTTAAAATTCTCAAAATCTAATTGGACACCATATTTGCCCAAAAACCCTACCCCGAGTAAACCATCTGCATCATCTTACAAGTTGTTAATGACTTGAAAGCTGTGAGACAATTATTTTGATTTTCAAAAAAAAATTACTTTTCCCTTACTAAAAACATGCCTACTTAAATGTTGTAAACGGATCGTAATATTAGTATTTACATAGTCATTACAAGTTAAGACAATACATTTAGTAACACAGACTGTTGCGCCGGTGTCTAAAAGAAAACAAGGCTTACTATCATATAAAGTTACTTGAATTAGATTTAATGCGCTTATACATTACATCATTATTTTTGCTTGACTGCTATCTTTTACTATTTTGTTTACTATAATTGTCAACGTGTTTTCTTTTCCATATGGTTTTCTGTCCAATCTGATTTTTTAATTTCTATAATGATTATAACCGATGTTCGCATTATTAATTTTTTTAAATAAGTTTTCTCTTGTGATAACTCATTTTTCACTACCTCCTTTTCATCTATAGATGTTCGAATTGCTTCTCTGATAGATTTATAGTTACGTGTTCGAACAATTAATAAAAAATTTTTGCTATTTAATCCCGAAATAAAATAATGTATAGCTAGTTCCAGGCTAAAGAGGATGATAAATCCTAAAGCCTCATTCAAACAAACTCTCCAATCTCCCAACAAAATACAATCCCAAAGGGAGTGGAGTTTAGTGGGTAAAAATTCCACACTGTTGGATGCATCGGGCATCCTTCGCCTATTGAAGGTTCTCCACTTCTTACGTAAAACAAAAAAAAAATTATAGCTACACTTTCGTTTGCTGTATACAAAAGTTTTGGTGTTTCCCCAATATCTGACTGGGATATAGTGACTTTACTTAAGAGTGTTTCAATAGTGCTTCCAAACTCATGCAACCTGGAGACCCCTTGCATTACATTTTGTGATTTAGCCATGAACAAAGATACACTTTCCTTTGATACAAAGATACGCTTCTTTAATTCGTAGCTTCCTATTCTCCGATAATCTACATTTCAGCTCAACATACTATCGTACATTAAAACAACATCTATTAACTTTTTTAAATATTCCTAATTATATTTTATATACAATTTGTACATGATAAACTTTTACATTCATATATATGTAAACCACAAACAATTAATAGGACCGTTGTCAGTTTGAAATATTGGCATTAACTTTCGTCCGTACCTTTACTTCTGTAAGAATGTCGACCTTTGTCGTTGACTTCATATTGTTAAAATATATTTAATCACGGTGTCTTGAAATAACACGAAATGCTTATATATTTAATACAAAATATATTATCAATACAACGATTATAAAAACTAATTACATTACTTAACGTTATATACCAATATTATAGGAAATTAAGGGAATAAATCCGATAATTCCACTACATATGTTATTTTTACTAAACTGGATATCAGAAATTTAGCTTTGAAAATGTAAACATAAATGTTGTGGGAAAATCCAAAGTTTCTGAACAATTTAAATAAAGTCAAGCCTGCATTTTAGAAAATATATTTAACATGGTACCAAAAGCATTCCATAAAAGCATTCCACATTCCAGAAAAGTAATTCACAAAAGTATTCCACAAAAAGCATTCCACAAAAGTATTCTACGAAAGCATTCCACAATAGATGACAACAAAAGCGTATCCTGCGCGATGCGCGTATCCGGCGAGGAGGATAAATGTCCTGCGTGATATTTATCCTCCTCTTTATTCCACAACGCAAGAATAAGTCCTCCTCTTTATTCTTGCGTTGTGGAAAAAACCAAAGTTTATGAATAATTGGCATGATGCATGAACAATTTGCATTTTAGAAAAAATTGTTTAAGATGGCAACAAAAGCATTCCACAATATTATCAAATATAATTTATTAGATAAGATTATGTGCAACAGTTCAGACGTAGCAACGTCACATCCTTTTCATCATCAAACAGCCTGTTTCTCGTCCACTGCTGAACATAGGCCTCTCTCAATAATCCCCAATTCTATATCGAGATTTATATCGACAGGAAATTAGCCATTTCCTAACTTTGACTTTGACCTCCTAACGTTGACCTCCTATCAACCCGCACTGGCCAGCGTGATAGGAAATAGCTAATTTTCTCACATCCTTTTACTAACATTTAAATCGGGTAAACGCAATTCTGTGCGAAGTCATATGTGTGCTACGTTTCAGTCACCCATCTTAATCGCTTCAGAACCTCTCATCACAATTACGTATTTAATGTAATCATTGAACTTTCCATATATGAATATACCGTTTGCGACAATTTAGGCATAATAATGCACATTACATATTGTAACTCGCGCAACAGATGTTAGACATGTTCACATATTAGGATATTAGGATTCTAATATAAAGAAAATTGGTGGCAAAGAGAAATACGACGTAGTTGCGGCGTGAATACGTTTCTTACTTCTGTTTGTTAGAGAGAGATCATTAAAAAAATAATTGGAGCAGTGGACTTTTAATAGACAGGAGTGAGACACAAGAAACAACTTTTTCAAAGTTTCAGCCACGAGAAGACATCATGATCGACCAAAAATGTATAAGGAAAAAGTTTAGTAGATTGGGGCTTAGAAGTTCAATAGATTTTGATCAGATCAGAACCGTTTAGAAGTTTAGTAGTTGTAAAATAAGTTTGATTTGAGTATGTTTCTTTTATTTTTGTCTCACATAGAATTATGTCAGAAATACAAATGTGAGTAATTTTTTTTTGTGTTTTGGTTAAAGGAACTAAAACACCAAGTTCTTCTAGTTCTATTCATAGTAAATAATTTTAGTTTATCGTAACGAATTTTCATTTCAACCCAAGCAAACCGAACCATTTCAAACTAGTAACTTGTAAATAGTTTGTTAGCTTGTTTTGAAGCTTATTAGCTTGTTTCTGCGTTAGATTGAAAATAAGATTGTTTACTAAAAATAAAATCTAAGAACTTCAGGTTTCCCATTGCTTAATCAAGATTTAAAATAAACGTGTACTCACATCTGTATAACCGCCATTTTCTCACAACAACAAAAAGTACGTGCAATGAAACGAACTGAATTAATTCAAATCTAACAAAATTATGGGTACTCTCTCTATTGGATTTTGTCTTTTGGGATAATGATAGGTCGATTTCGTATGCGAATTATATTGTATGTATGGGAGTAACAGGGAATAAATGAATTAGGTGATTGGAAGACTGAAGAAGTATATGGATAAAAGGGGATTGAAGGTGAATGTTGATAAGACGAAAGTGATGGTGTGTAAAGGAGGGTGGAGACAGTGCAGGTGAGTTGTGTTTGAGCTGGGAGGGAGAAGAATAGAAGTGGTGAAGAGGTACAAGTAGCTAATATACATGCTTACGCAAAGTGGATCATGCATGCAGCATATTAGGATGATAACAAAGAAAGCATTGTTAGTGATAGAAAGAATGAGAATGATGTGAGAATGGCAAATAGGTGAATGGGTAAGGATGAGGCTAATTTTTATGGATGTTTGTGTGAAGAGCGTATTCATGTATGGGGCAGAAACGCGAGCGATGTGAGAAAGAGAAATGATAGAAGGAGTACAAGCTGGATGTATCAAAGGGATTCTAGGCGTAGTTAGAATAACACCGTATGAAATTGTGTTACGGCAAACTGGGAAACATAAATGCTGGGTAACAGGAGTGAAGAAGTTGATGAATTTCGAAAGAAGTGTATGGATGGATAGGGATTGGAGATTGCTGAATGAAATTTAAATTAAAGGAATTGATAAAATGGGAGAGGATGGCAGTAGGAATAAATGGAAAAAAAGTAGAAGAAAATGTCTGAAGGAATAAGATTATCGATGAGTAGATGAGGAGAAAGTATCATGGATTGGATGGTAATGGAGTAGTGAACGAGGTAGTATAGAGATTGTAAGATATTGAGAGCCAGGACAGTCATGAAAGGAATAGTGGGAGTATATTCATTAGCAATTATAAATGGATAAGGGTGGGAGATGGGATAGCAGAGTATTTACTGACTGGATTAATCATGAAAGAGAAAAGGATTATAGCGAGATTTAGATGTGATAGTAAAGACCGGGGTAACAGGTACTGTATGAATGAGCAAGATAGGAAGTGCAGGGTTTGTAGGATGGAATATGAAACGTGGATGGATCAGAGTGTGTGTATTGTTGGAGTGGAAAGAATATATAGAATACTTGAAAAGAACTTGAGATTAAATTTAAGACAAGAAGGGTACGGAAAGGAAATTATGAATTTTTTTTTTATTGAGATAATATGAAGGGTTAGGATGATAGGATGAGCATAAGAGAATAATGGTGGGACGGGGAGTTAGGTTTTGGAATGGAGGAAAACGGTAATAGTTGAGTGATAGAAGGAGATTTGAATGAAAGGAACTTCTTTCTTCTTCTGTAAGAAAGAAGAAGGAAAGGGTAAGAAGGACCAAGGGAACAAAGAAAAAAGGGGAATAGAGAAAAGATAAACGGGGGGCAGGTAAAAAATGAATGGGAGGATAGATCGGAAGCATGACTCGAAGAGTTTCTCTGGGAGAGTATCGGGGGAAGTTAGTGTAAGATTCATTGGAAGAGTAAAAGGGAGAAGGGAAAGAAAATGGAAGGAAGGGATGGAATTGATGGAGGTGAATTGAAGGTGGATATAGGGTCTGAGCCTTTCCTTCTACCTGAAATTTAATAGTAGTATAATAAAAAGAAATGAATTGTTTATTTTTATCAAAGAATTTTTTTTTATTTTCTTTTTGATTCGGTGTTTTCTATATTTTGTTATTGTTTATGTAATTGGAGTTTTATAAAAGGAAATGTGTGTTAATTTTGTAGTTACTTTAAGCAGATGCCAATAAAGGTTTTTTATCTTTACTAAGAAGAAAATCAAAGAACTTCAGATGTTCAATTCCTTAAGCAAGATTTACAATGAATGTCTACTCACATCTGTACATCTACCATTTTCTCATACCAAAAAAACGTACGAGCAAAAAAACGAACTGAACTAATTCAAATCTAACAAAGTTATACGTACCCTCTCTATTCAATTTTATCTTTTATTCCTTGTGTCGATACAGTTCATACCGAGCTTCGGCACAAATTTGTTTCATCTATGCATCTCA
Source organism: Adranes taylori (assembly GCA_009867245.2). Lineage (NCBI taxonomy): Eukaryota > Metazoa > Arthropoda > Insecta > Coleoptera > Staphylinidae > Adranes > Adranes taylori. Next base: position 6,603 of record WYDF02262690.1, read on the forward strand.
CTCCTGTCTAATAAAAGCCTATCACTGAAATTATTTTCTATGTTCTCTCTCTACACATGGACGTAAAACTTGTTCGCGTAGAAAAGACTACTTTCTTGTCCTTATTATCTCTACCTAGCTTCCTTTCGTCGCGGTACGTTTATTCTCTTCAGCTTTCAACAAGATGACTTGATGACAGCTGCATTCTGAATCATTCTCGCCCGTCGATTTTCTGATATATTTTTTATTCTGAGATGAAATTTATTTAAACTGGTATAATTACGTCTAATAACTTGTAGGGAATACTCTAATAACTTTCGGCGATTTAACCCTTGTTTGATTTATGTACACATTGCAAGAATATGAATGCAAAACCCGTACTTAGGTGAAATTTAATAAACTGTATATTTTATTTGAAAAAAAGACACTATGTTTTAAGAAAATAAATTATAAAACGTTTTATTAAATAAATCAAAATAAATACAAATCATAATTCTATAAACTGATGTCAAATATTTTCATAGCGTCCGAAATGTTAGTAGTTAATAACAAATTTACAAGAAAATTTGTTTAGCACTTTTATATTCAAACGCTCTGTTTCCAAAGTGTCAAATCCATTATGATTCTTTACTAACATTTTTTGTTGACTTTTAACTCCGTTATTCGTCATAATTATTTCAGCATTAGATATTTTTTTAGCTGCCGCAGATCCTTTACTAGGAAGATTTAGTGTAAATTTTCCAACTGTAAAGGATTGAGTAGAATTGCCACTAATACTTTCAAATTCTATATCGCTCTCTCTGTATGTTATGGCTATATGTTGATAATTTCCTTCACGATAATCTTGTGTTTCTTCATCATCAATATAAAATTCTCCATACGCTGTGTTATTTAGGTTTGCATAAATATTTACTGAAATAGGATCGTCTTTCATTTCCGGCGTTGAGAATCTATGTTCTAGATCTTTTAAAATAATTATGCTTCCACTTCTGTAAAATACGTGGCTATCATTCAAGTTGACAGAAAAATTTTGTGTACTATGACCTCCATGAAGGGAATCCTTTCCATACCATATTTCTTTATCATTTCCAGGAAATTGAACTGTTAACTGTTGCAAACCTTCATGTAGAACCGGAGCCACTAAAATATCTCTACCTAGCAGGAATTGTGTATCCGCATTTAGAAAAGTTTCATCGTTGGGGTAATGATATATAAGAGGACGAATTACTGGAGTTCCTTTAGAATGATGTTCAAACCATAATGTATACCAAACTGGTAAATGTTCATACCTAAAAAAAGAAACTATATTAAGAATTATATTTAAAAAAAAAATCTATAATATTCGAAATTCTGCGTCTATTTAATAAATTTTGATATTGTTGGGAATATATTAAAATCTGACGAGAAGGAATAAAATCTAATACTGTCTCTAATGTCCGTTAACGTTTTCTTTTGTTTTGTGTGACTTACATATCTTACGGAGATTCCTGTTTTCCAATAGTTGGTACAATATATTCAAATGCACTATTTTTTGACTGAAGTCATTTACATCAGTTCATTAGTTGGATATTATATGAGATTGGTATGTCAAGTCTACCCATCTATCTGTATCGCTTTTAGGAATTGGATGAATCAATAAAGTGGAACGCCGTTGTGCTAGAAAATCAAGTTTTTGCTATTCTATAGTTAAGGAATAAAGGACAATTAAAGCCAAACCAGGTATTATTTCCAAATAATCGTGGTTCAGCATAGAGTCGTAGTTTAAAACCCGATTTCTGTAAGACAATACAACAGGTCTTTTCCATGTCACAATTTTATTAGTTTTCCTTGACACACTTTTATGAACAATGCATTTTATAGATTTTGGGCAAGGTGGCTTTCCCCTTGTTTTTTTGTAGCATAGTAGTGTAACATTACATTATACTTAAAAAAGATTAAATAAGTATATTTTATCCGGGAATAGCCCGTTATTAAATTTGAACATAGATTCTGCTAGGATATATGATCATGTTGTGTCACACACATCTTATAGGAATACTCACGCTGTGATAACAGCAGAGAGTCCAGTTTTATTGTTGCTTGCTATACACACATTATCTGTGTCTAGTATTATGAACTCGTTTAAGCGTTGCCGTCCGTAGATTAATTAGAGTAGGAAATGTAGACTAGGCTGTGATACTAAGAACGTTCTATTGATATTTTCGTTTGCAGGCGCTGTTCGCTGTATTGCTGCTGCTGCACTGTAATATATGAATACCGTATCGGGAAGAAGACGATGTGGGTTTGGGTAGCGCTGACCACCGCACAGAGTAAAATCAGAACGACAGCTCTTACTTATAAAAAGCCAGATTTGAATAGAATGATTTAGTTCATTTTTATGAACTCGAAAAGGAATCGTCTAGCAGCAGCAGCCAGGAGTCGACTACCAGCCAAGTCAAAATAACAAACAGAGCAACAGTCAGCGACGATGTCCGGATAGACAGCGCGTTTGGTAAGCGATATCATATATCACACGCTATTCTATTTATTGTATTTTCAATAACTATTTCCTATAAAACTTATAGTACCCTATAGTGTACCTGTTCACCCTATCCTGGGACTGCCTACGTTATAATTCTAACCTACGAACGACGGGGTTAGCTTTAGTCATTCTACAACAGAAATACCTACAATCGACGGCAATCGATTGTGTTAGGCGCCATATAATGGTTTCCTATTTATTATACCCACTAGAGTGTATGATTCTAACCTACGACCGACAGTGTTACTTTCAGTCGCTCTGCAATAGTAACATATTCGACCATCTGGGTGTTGCGCAGCTCATAGGGGTTCCTAGTATTCCTGCGATTGTCACTGTTCGAATCATTTCGCTAGAATAGACCCCCCACCCGTTATTTTACATATCGCTTTTACATGCTTGCCACATTATTACTATTTTGTTATTTTATCACCGCACTTTGTTTTACATGCACCGCTTATATTTATTGCTTCGTATACATTTACATTGACTCATATAGCTATTGTATATTCGCTAATCGTCATTATTGCGCTATTGATTTGATTTGACATTTGATTAATTGTCATTTAATTTTGTATTTATATTTCTTTGCTTGTGTTGTCTATGAAGACCAATAGTCATGTTTTGTAAAATACTTCATTAATTACTAGTTAGAATCTTTTTCAGCTGCCCACAAGAACACAATCCCATGCACTACTTACTAGCTTAGATGCCCGTGCCCAGCGAGTCCACTGAGGACTGGTGAAACAAAGAGAAATTTCCAACGTGCAGTCTCACATTAAACTGAGTTGGCGCCCAAGAATCATATTTCCGATTGATAGTATTAGGTTGCGTCATTTATGAGAATCTCTAGAATTCTCCGTTAGCAGTGTCGCGACTGCTAGCGAGAGTTTGTCACAGAGTAAAACTTTCTTCCGCTTGACTGCAGTGTTTTGTCTACTATAAATGTTTTTGGCAGAGGGCACTAGCAATTTTCATTCTCTATTTTCTTCGAAGCCCATAGTTTTGAAGCCATTTTATCTACTACGTTACTTATCTCTACAGATTTTCAACACTCAGTAGTATCCTTTCAAGTGATCCTTTCAACAGTATGATCCATTTTATATCAGATTTTTTTTCCATACCAATATTACAAATAAACCCTAGTATTTTCAGGAAGATTTTGATAACAGTGTTTTCTTTTGAAATGAATACCACTTTACTCTAGCCTAATCTTTACATATTTTAATATTAAAATAGAGTGATTAAACAAAAATTAATTTATATTTTTTTGAAGTGTTTCTCAAAACTTAAAAAAGTTTTTTTTTTAAGAATTGCTAAGAAAGTGAGTGCAAGTCAGCTTGCTTATTATGTTCTCAAACAGCTTGCTTATTATGTAGCCACTTCTTTCCTGGAGCCTTGTGAATATTATCCAGCCATGTCAGTTGCGGTCTTCCCCCGCTCCTTTTTGTCGTCCTGGGTCTCCATTGGACGATTCTTTTTGACCATCTCATCTCGTCTGTCTTGCAGGACGTGTCTTGTCCAACGCCATTATAGCATAGCAATCAATCCTATTACATCCGTCACCTTAGTGCGCCTTCGGATCTTTTCGTTTTGCACGTGATTTCGTCAGCTAATTCCTTACATCACCCTACCCAGTGCTTTCTGGCACACTCGACGTTTGTTTGTTTCTAGCTCGAACAACTGAGGCCTCCTCTAGTTATTCGAGCATGTTCTTTGGCTACTAATGAAGACGATATCGTGGGCGAACCTTAGATGGCTCAGGTATATGCCATCTATGTCTATGATTTTTTTTTCCCATTTAAGGGCTTTGGGAACGTCATCCAGGGCCAAGGCGAACAATTTAACAATTTAGGAGAGATTGTGATCCCTTTTCTCGATTTAAATCCTCTCTGTTATTAGGCCATCTTCTATTTTGAATTGAAGTGTAGCATTTTCGTGGATGTGCTGGATGAGATTGGAGTATCGAGAATCAATTGTTGCATTGACCATTGCCGCCAGTACTGCCCATGTTTCAATTGAAACAAGGACCTCTTGATAGTCGACGAAGGGTAGATATAAAGGGATGTTATATTCCATTCTCTTCTCGATCGGCATTTGCATGACCTGGCTAAAGCCTCTTCTCAATCCCGCTTGTGCAGTTGGTTGATAAAAGTCAAATTTATGGGTCGGGCAAACTATGACTATTCCCGTCGCTAGTTTGTGTAAAATGGATAACAAACTTATGAATAATAAGGTGACGTCTGCATTCCACCATTGTGTTCCGCTGTTCTGCTAAGCATTTATGCAGTAGTGCATCTTGCAGTGTTTTAACTCTCATTTTTAATATTTCGCCTGTTACTCGTTGTTTCCCCGGAGTCTTTCCGTTCTTCATTAGTTTCAACGCATCTTTGAACTCGCTTGTGTCGATCTCCTATACCAGCTGGGAGCCCAAATTTCGGACATTCCGCTTTTGTATGTCCATTGTGTGGTATGGCCTGGGAACTGACCTACAGCATAGTTTTCCGTACAAGTTTTGAATGGTGTCGACGATAATGAGTTTACCCTTCTCGTTCTTCCTCTTGATCTTAAAGCCCTTCGTTCTTGATCTTCTTGATCCTCGAGAGCCATTTTAGATTTCAGAAGTCACATGTTGGTGTGTCGGCGAGAATGCGACCAACCAGTTGGGTGTTTTATGCGCTTAGGTCTTTTCTGACTTCTTGCAGCGTTGTCTTTTCAGTCTTTTCAACCTGCTGTACTTTTACCGAAATACTATATATTTCTGTAATTCATATCACAAATTGCACGCATATCTAAATGTACCCAAAAATGCTTCAACATTATTCACCCTTAAGGTAATGAACAAAATAGTCATTTATTTTGCGGTCACATAATTTTAGTTCACCTGAATTCATTTAAGTTAAATTAAAAGAAATTTTGAAATAATGTTAGGTACCTGGTTCTTATCGCTGTTCGTATGACATGTTGTACTTCTTCCGAATACAAGTAGGGTTCTCGTCTTTCCGTTTCGTCAGCTGAGTGTTCTCGGAAAAATGGTAACCATGCACCTAGCTGATACCAACGTTGCAATAATTCTTGATTCGGGTTTCCAATAAAACCACCTACATCGGCTCCACAAAAACTAATTCCAGCTAGGGCTTCAGTTAAACACATTGGTATGCTTATCTGTAACAGTCAAATTTATATATATATATATATATACTTATATATATATATATATATACACTATATATAATGTATTATCTATGTTACGTGCTCCATTATAAATATTTTATATATGAGAAAAACGTCGTAAGTATTATTATATACTTGTGCACTATTATACACTTACTTTGTGACTCGCGTTTCGGACGTGGGTACATTATCGAACTGACTGAACTGTATATAAATGAATGCTGGTAGATATATATATATATATATATATATATATACTAATCCATAAAGTTGGTCGCGGCAATTAGCCCATGTCGCTGGCCGCGCCGAAGATTTATTTATATAATATTTATATAGGTTTATTTTACAAACCTATGCTTATGCCTAGACTTCTCTCTCTCTATCTCTCTCTCCCTGAATTAAAGAACTAATTCAGAGAAAATTAGAGTTCGAGAACTAGAGTTAGGGAACAGCATTAGAAAACTTATTGTTCTTTGTCTCCTAAAATAAAATCCTATATGACCTTACAAAGCCTTACAAAGAACTGGCGACTGAAAGACCACAGATGTAAAACGAATGCAATATATCTGTTACATTCTTATTTATAGGGTATAAATGATTTGGAAGTTATTATATTTAAAAAATAAAACACAGTACACCTCCAAATTTGAAAACGTTTATTTTTCTTACAAAATGACGCGTTTCGGGGTCAATGTAAGAATTGATTCCAAAAGAACCTAACAAAAATATATTAACTGTGATTCAAAAATAAAACTTATTTATATACTTGTATAATGATTTACGTTACTTAAAAAGAATAAATCAAAATAAAATTCTGAATGTAAACCAAGCATTTTTACATTAATAACCCCATATTTTCGATTGTTTACAACTTTGTATTTTTTTTTAAATATTTCACGAGGTGTCATTTTCAGAAATAAGTCAATTTAAGTCTTATTTCATTATTGTCTTATTTCTAAAAATGAGATCTTGTGTAAAATTTTCAAAAAGTGCAAAGTTTTAAACAATTGACAATATGGGGTTGTTAATGGAGTCTTAATGTGAAAATATTCTTGATTTCATTCAGAATTTTATTTTAGTTTATTCTTTTTAATTATCGGAAAGGATTATACAAATGTATAAAGAAGTTTTATTTCTTCTTTTTGAAGAAATATTTCTTCATGTCTGAAGATGGGGCATTTGCTGACTTCGAAACGCGTCATTTTTTAAGAATAATAAACGTTTTCAAATTTAGAGGAGTGCTGTTTTAATTTTTTGAATAATACACCCCAAAGCACTTTAATTATTATATTTACTTTATTTGAGAATTTTTTTTTTCGGTAAATAACCGTTTTTGGTTTTATTCCGGTACGGTAAAGCAATTTTACAAATAAAATAATGTTTGCAAAGTATTAAAAATTTGGAAATTTAAAGTTATTTTGACTTAAGTGGTGAATGCTTCAGGTTTACTGTCGAATGCATACGGTTTTCCCGGCGTTTTCTGTAAATATATATTTTAAACCAAGCTCATTCTAGTTTAGAGTATTTCTTTTGAAAGTTTAGCTTTTTTTGAAACTAGCAATCACTTCTTCAATACAAACTAAAAATTACTGGACAATTAATATCTGCTGATATCATCAAAGATCTTGAAATGAATAGAAGCCATTTGTCATAAATGGCCTGATAAACAAAAATTGATGCATTCCATATATCCCTACTCCAAATAGAAAGAAACCAAATTAGATTATATAATATAACATTTACACTCGCCATAATATTAAATAAGATAGCACATAACGTACTGTTCGAACAATGCAAAGCAGCTTCCAAGACAACAAATATAGTAAGAAATATAATGCAAAAGTTAAAACAAAAAAACCAGGTATTTACAAGGTTTAATGAGAAGATTGTTGTTTGGCTGTTCCATTGGCCAAACAACAATAAATGTTGAAATTAGATACAATGAACATTCATGATCATCTACACTTCAAAAAAGAGACAGTAAATTTGCAAAACCTTGCTCAGACATAATTCATAAAATAGACGTGATACGGCTGCATTCCTTTTCAACATTTTTGTAGAATACATCTAAGTAAGCCTTACAAAGCACGACATTATGTAGCCACAGAAAAATAAATACAACCTATTTTGAATTGGATATCATAAACCAAGGGTGCCCCCTGGTTTATGATATCCAGCTCTTTTCGGCTGAAAGAGCTACTTTTTGTCCAAACGAATGGCGTCCAACCGAATGAGAATTGGCGTGTTAGTAAAATTAAGTAATCAAAAAAATTGAGATGAGAAAAATGAGATGATTGACATTGAATATCATCAGCTATTTTTGTGTATTCAGGTTCATAATTACTTACAGCTAAACGTAAGCAATCATCAAAATTATTTTCAGTCATACGTGTACGGTATTTAGCTTTCCATAATTCATATGTGAAAATGACGATTCACATTCAAAACATGAATGCATTCTGAGATAGACATCTTTTAATAGTGGATATTTCTCAATGGTAATAAAGTTCCATATATCAAATTGATCACGCGATTTCAATCTAATGTCGCTTTGATCAATTGTATTTCTAAGCTACCTACATTTTTACTAATTTTTTCTCCGATTAGTACAGCCATATTTTCTATATTTATTTTAGAAAATGGTGAAGATAGAAATGAAATAATTGGACAAAGTACTTCAAAGTCAGCAAATATTTGTTCAAATTTCAGGAAAATAAAATATTACCAAATTGTTGGTAATAACATATTTTCATATTTGACCCCATTTCGTCTTTTAAATTCGACAAATGTTTCTTATTAATTTGAGATATCCAAAATTCCAGTTTAGTTTCGAATGTATTGATACAGGAAATCATTTCGGTTATTGTTCTGGTTTTTCCTTGCAAATCCAGATTTAGTTCATTTAATTTTGTTGTCAGATCCATTAAAAATGTCAATTTTTGCAGCCAAATCTTGTCGTGAAAGTAAAACAGCATAAGGGTCGTTTCTTTCGTCCAGAAATTCTTTTATCTGTGGTAGCAGCTTGCGGAATCTTTCCAAAACTTTACCTTTGCTCAACCATCTTACTGAATTATGAATAAGTAGATCACCATATTCTGCATCAACGTATTCTAAGAATGACTAAAATAGTCTTCTTTGTAATGCTTTAATCACTGCATTCAAAACATCATCAAAGATGCCATTCGCGATTTTTAAATTGACTGACAATGTATAGCTTCTATTTATAATTCAAAGTTTTATTAAGATGCTTTCGTTATCATCTGCCATTATTAGAATAGAAAATAAAATGTAGCGAACTAGTGATAATTTGATTTCCGGTATTATTTTGTTCTTCTGATTGTATTTTTGGGCTTCTCTTCTGCTTTTCCAGGACGTCGGTAGAATTAAATGATTGAATGATGAATGGTTAGCGAAGATATTGTAGGTTGTTCCAGCTGGTTAGCTTGACGAAGATATGAGATATGTAGTAAATGGTGTGAGATAAATTGTTGAAGACATGGTGTCCTCAACATTTTAACATTTTACCACATAATGATTGTTGATGAATTATGCAGTGGTATGTTATAAGATTAGGAAAATCAATATCTCTGTTGCAAAATGCTAAAAATCAATTTTCACAACCAGTCATAGGAGGAGCACCATTTGTAGTAATGGAAATGAGCTTCTTAAGGGGAAGTTAATCAGATAATGCGAATGATTTAAAAATATTGTAAACATCCTCTCCTCTGGTTCGTTGTTTCAATGACAGAAGTTTCCTCTACATTTTACTGAAGTTGTTGTTTGTTGTTCACTTTGCAGAAAAAAATCTACTAACTGAATGAGTTGTAAAAATAATGTAATATTAAGTGACTGAAATTAAGTAATGTTAACTTTGTTTGTTAAGCAGATTTATGCAAATAATCTCATGGTTGTTGTATAATCATACAACTTGATTTCCATCCACAATTTTATTTAAAATGAATGTTTGTGGTATAGTAATCAAAACTCACTCTCAAATGATCCCAACTAGCTGCATTGTCACCAGTCCAGACAGCTGTATATCGTTGACTTCCAGCAAAATGCGAACGGGTTAAAATAAAAGGTCGTCCATTTTTGTCCCGATCTTCTAAACCTTTATATGTTGCCTTATGCTGTTGGAATCCATATATGTTGTGAACTTCTCTAAAAAAATGAAAGAAATATATTTAGAAACACTGAAGATAGCTACGAAATTATGTAAGCCTTTTTGGGATGTGGTAACTTATTTCTATTCAATCAATCCTTACGAAACAAAATTCAATTTGACTATGTTCATAAACAAATTGAATCTTCATAACGCAAAAATCTATTTACCTATGAGTTACATTATTGAAATGGATATTTGATCCCGGCATAGTGTTTTCATCAACGTCAAAGACAGCAGGTTCGTTCATATCATTCCAGTAATGAACAATTTTAGATGAATTCGTAAACTTTTCAAATGAGTACAAAGATGAATACCATTCGCTTGCTTTAGGATTGGAAAAATCTATCCAACTACTTATTCCGGGCCAACATTTCTGCTCATAATTTTGCCCTGCTGAGTTTTTTATGAAGAAATCTCCATCCAATCCTTCTTTATAGACGTAATAATCTGTATCAACCTTATTAAAGAAACATTTATATTAAAGGTAAGTTGAGGCGCTCCTAATTTTATAAACAAAATGCATAATTAAAATATTTTACTTTGATATGTGGATCAACGATTAGCACCAACTTCTTTCCGTTTGCCTCTAAGTTCTTTTGCATTTGCAGGGGATTTGGAAACGCAGTCGTATTCCATATGAAGTATTTTTTAGCATCAGACCAATCAATATCTATCCAAATCACATCCATTGGGTAATCATGCTTTGTTAATTGGTCGACTACAGATTCTACATCTTTTTGTGTATAATAGCTGTACCTAAAATGAAATATATGTATAATTAATTATATTTGTACCACTTTAAATATATAAAAAAGTAAGCAATCAGTTTACCTGCTCTGATGATATCCCAACGAAAACATGGGAGGTAGCGGAGCTACACCAGTTAATGAAGCATATTGTTGGACACATTTTTCCAAAGTTGGTCCAGCCAATAGAAAGAGATCTAACGCACCAGCTTCACTAATGACAAGAGCATCTAATGTGTCGGTAACATCATTTTGTTTATTGAGGTCAACAAAACTTTGTGCAGCATTTAACCAAAATGCTCCGGACGTTTGATTTAGACCATGAGCGTATAGAAGTGGAACAGCTCCATATAGTGGATCTGTTGTTTCTGTCTGATAGTCTAAAATAAATATATAATTTAACGTTACTATGTTGTCTGTGGTCTTCCTATCTCTAACAAACCCTATTAGCTATAGTCTTTGATACTACTCCTTTCTCCTTCATCTCCTTTTTCAATATTTTCGCAAACAACCTTCACATCCCATTCATAACAGTCACTCCCTTATAACTTTCTATACTCTTCCAATCGTCTCATTTATACACCGGGATGATGATCCCACTGTATACATTTTTCAGATATCCTTTCTTTCCACACCATACTTCATTTATATTCCTGGTCAAAGATTTCAACCCAACCTTACTTAAACATCCTCATGTTCAATCGGCTACCTACCAGGCTCTGCTGCACAGTTTTTCATGTTTAATATCAGTTTTTCCATTTTTATATCCTTTGATTTTTTTCCTCAATTCTATTCGCATATCCAACATTTTCCATTCCACATGTCGCCTCATTCATTCCAGCATTCGCTTCTCTCTAACATTTATCTTCCCATACTCTCAGCTGTTACAAACATTTCTTTGTTGCTACCTATATGTCATTCCTTTCCTTCAGATATTTCCACACGTTATTCTCACTCTGTAAATTATTGATTATTACTCTCTAATATCTCTCATTCTTCTCCTTACCAATCAATTTCATCTTTTCTTTCTTTCTTTAGTATTTCCATTATACTATTTTTTTTTCTTATGCGTCGCTCGTATATCTTCTATGAGCTACTTGTATTTCTCTTTACTTGTTTCCTGTTCAAGTTTTTTCTTTCCGGCTCTTCCGATTTGACATTTTTCAGTCCTCAAAAGAGTGTTATTCTTATTTTTTTCATTCCATTCTTTCTCGTCTTCTATACCCTTTCCCCATTATATATTATATTTGAAATCAAATTATATGATTTATAAAAAATATGTTATAATAATTTTAAGGGTATTACGAGAGCTGCTGTTAAAATTTCGGGTTAGAAGAAGACAAAGACATCTAGAAATGAAATAATACATTATTGCTTTTCAAAATAGTCCCCTTTACACTCTACACATTTTGTCATGCTAATAAACTAATCATCAAAGCATTTTTGCCACTCAGAAGATGGTACACTGGAAATATCATTTTAAACGCTTCTACTGCATCTTCTGGAGATAAAAATCATTGGCCACGTAGTCGCTTTTTTAGATTTAGGAAAGTAAAGAAGTCAGGACTATATGGAGGATGAGACAACAATTCTACCTTTTGACTACTCAAATAGTTTACTGTTTGTTGAGCAATATAGGAACAGGCATTGTCATGGTGCAGAATGATGCGTCGCGTCCTATTTTTTTTTTTCGCAATTCAGTGATAACTTGTGGTCAACATATGGATGTATACCATTCTCCATTAACGGTTCTTCTGCACTTCTACGATCTACAAATGGAATAGTAGCGACATGTCCAGTTTTTCAGACAAAACAAGCTACCATTTTCTTAGGACCACT
>WYDF02262701.1:0-19022 GCA_009867245.2 Adranes taylori
TCAAATTTTGTAATTACATTTAAATAAAATATGACCTGGTAATGGATAGTCGTTTTACGACGGGTTATCATCTAGTCCTATATTAATTTAACATGCAGAAATTTACCATTGCAGAAAATAAAGAATATAAAATATGCAAAATAATTTGTTCTTTAACCGTTGTGTACACGGATATAAGTAGTCATAAGTGCACGGATAGGTACACATGTACCTCTACTACAGCATATACGTAAAAACAAACTCTAACATGTATTAGCGTAGTCGTTTTGCATTTTTTCAGTAGTTGAGGCATAGCTCTAAGTATATGTGCTACAAATGCGAGAATTCGATTGTTATTGTTTTTTAATTAAACATTTTTAGCAATGAACGTAAGAGGATAATCTTCTGAAGAATACAATCGGTAAGTTATACATTATTATTGATTGATATACATTCTCAGGTAAATATTTATTTTTAAGATCTAGGAGAAATATTTATGAAACATTTATTGTAGACGGTTTGTGAGGAATCGGATATAGAAGACGTTTCTATATCCGATTCTGACCAAAATATACACATGGACCAACATATACACTTAGTTCTTCAGATAGTGAATATGAAGTCGATGGCAACGATGAAAGAAATGAACTTGAAGCAACTTATTCGGTAAAGATGGAAATGTCTGGAATTCTGAACCACCAATGCGACAGCAAACACCAAGCCATAATATATTTCACGAAAAACCTGGACCAACCAGGTTCACAAAAAATCTTTCGCCACGTGTTCAAGTGCATTCTGATCTAGTAGTTAGGCAAACAAATAGAAAAGCTATAAAAGTGTATGAAAAATTGAACGCTGAGCACCGAGATAAGCCAATGAAACAATGGAGTAATCTTACAGAAGAGGAATTTATGGGGTATTTAGAAATACTCATTACGGCTGGAGTGCATCATTCTAGTTCAGAACATGTCAGGGAACTATGGAGAAGTGATGCTAATCCTTTGTATAGTGCAACTTTGCCCATTACTAGATTTTGTGCAATAAGTCGGTTTATTCGATTTGACAATGACGAAACTGGAAAAGAACGCTTACTAGCCTATAAAGCATCAGCTAGCACAAACATTTTGCTCATGCTGAATGCCAATTTACGCACACTTTATATTCCGTCTGTTTGCATAGTTATTGACTAACAATTATTTCCATATAGGGGCAGAACAAGATTCATGCAATGCGTGCCATCAAAGCCGGCAAAATATGGAATTAAAATTTGGTGGATATTGATGCCGAAACATCCTATCCACTTACAGGTCAAATATATACCGGAAAGCCAGTTACAGAGCGAGAAATAAATCAAGGAGAAAGAATTGTATGAGATTTGGCAGTTCTCTATTAAAATACGGGTCATAATATTACTATCTACAACTTTTCATGTCTTCACCTATTGCGCAACTCTTACTGTCGTGGAATTTGTCAGTAGTTGGTACTCTAAAAAAGAATAAAACATGCATACCACCACAAATGATGGCAAGTAGACAACGTGAAGAATTTCCTTCTAGTTTTGGATTTAGTGAAGATGGAAAGGTAACCCAAGTAGCACAAATATTCTAAGTATATCACAAACAAGTGCTACACATGTTCTGAATATTCGGTATATTACTAGTAGATGCTACGTAGAGGATGTGATAATTTCTTGTCAGATGGTACATACTAGGTATATGTTTCAGGGACATTCTATGGACATTTTATAGTAATATGCTAAGAATATTCCGAATGTGCATTTTTTGGTCTCTCATTTAACATGAATTCTTCTTGATCTACTGATGTGCTAGTTTATTTCTTGCAGGCTCTTAACATACTAGTGTGAGTATGCGTCCGGAAACACAATATGGCGTAATAAACACTTGTTTGTGCCTAAATAAATAAACCTTACAAATAAATGGGAATATCCAATTATAATAATTTAATTAATTTGAGTAAAATTCAGGTATTTATTTTAATGTATTAAGTGTTGATGGTATAATGTCATCAACACGTAGAGTTTTCGCAATAATAGGGATGAAGTTCACCAATAACAGTGAAATGCTGTGTATTGGCATGTATGAGGTAAGTGCTCTCAAACACATTTTATATTTTGGTAGAAAAAGATGAACATTTTGTGAATAAACATTTTTTTAATAAATATGCTACAATGTTATATGCATTTTATATAAATCTTTCTAAATGCAATGGGCAATTTAATGCACATATTAAAGTTATTTACTATGTCCAAATAATTTTTAATTCAAATAAAACTTGTTGAACCTAAAAGAATAAATACCTTGACATATTCACCAAAAGTTAGTATGCCTGATGATCCATATCATTAATATATCTAAATGTACATAGCTCTCTACGTAACCGAAAAATACAATCTTGTATTTTAAATGTTAATTTAGCATTTATGAAAATAATATAGAATTCTGTTGGATAGATGATCTTGTGGATGGTAGAGTTTATTTACATTACATAGAGTAAATCAGTTTTCTCTCAGGCAATTCTCCATTTCTGTTTTTTCCAAAGAAGAGTTTAATTTTTTACTTGAGCCTATTTGCATATATGAAATTTACGTTACTGTTATCTTGCTAATTATTTTAATTTATATTTATGTTAAAAGTCTAAAAATGTTACGAGCTATTTAAATTTATTACATAAAATAGTTTATTTAGGAGGGCAAAGCAACCAGATTAACACTCCTCCAAAATTGTAATATTCCCATTTTGCGCTAGTGTTTCCACCAATAATTATATAAAATACATACAATCAAATACGTTAACGTTTTCAAAGTTAATGGTACTTAACAGATATTTGTACTAGATTATAATTGACACAAAATTGGCTATTATGGTGCTACAAATAATAGACGTAGAAACCATGTAAGATTCAGTTATAAATATAAATACGGACTTCAAACATATGATTTGGCCATTTGTAAGTCAATAAAATAATAATTTACTAGTAGTGTATACTAGTACGTATACCACTTAGTTGGTATTTTCTGTTTTGCTTTGTGCTTTTCATTTTACGTACAAAAAAATGTCGTAAATCTTTGAGGAACAATAAAAACTATTTTATGGTACTTCATTTAAACATAGAAACCACTTTTTCTTTGGTTTTTCTTTGGAAAAATAAGAAACCACTTATTCTTATTTTTCTTTGATAATATAAGAATAGTTGTTCATAATAGAAGTAAAAAGAATTTCAAACTGCGAAAAGAAACATAAAAATTAGCATCTCTCTTTTAAATCACTACACATATGTGAAAGTAAAAAAAATATATTTTCATACACTTTCAAGAGAAGGAAAGTAAAACAAATCGTAGGTGGATATGCCATCTCATCTTTTATATACTGAAATTCAGTAGTTTTGCTATGTAGTACACAAACTTGAGCTAGTATAAATACTATTTTATTAAGAAACATTTAATACCTTTCAGTTTCTTCTACAAATGTTAAATTCTCCCCTCTGAAACGAAATCTAAATGACCACTTAATTATATACCTTTTTTCTTGTTTTAGGAAAAGAAGTTGCTGAATGGAGTATGATATTTTAATGTCTTATCAATTTGCGCTGAATGGGGTGTGAAACTTTTAATGTATTTTCAATTTGCGAATATAGTATTTACAATTATTAGTTAGTACATTTATTTACGCAATTGTATTATATTCTGAAATAAACAATATTTTTGAGTAATTTTTAATCAGTTTCCTTAAGAACTCTTATGCTTTTATGATCCAATAACCCGGGAAAGAAACTAAATATTTTAGGTCTAATTTTTTTAACACTTTCATACACATAATAGAATAATCATAAAATAAGGATTGTTAAGACCATTTAAACCATTTAAGATCATAAGATTATTTAGATTATGACAATTTTGGTTTTTCAATATTAACCTAAGTTAATTCATTAGTAATACTACCATTCTTGTTCTTTATAATAATAAATTCAGAATTCGTACCTATAATTTAATAGAATTATTTATTTCTTAGCATATAAGTAATTAGTATTTCACTTTAAATAAACTTTGATAGTTGATTTAATATCAGACATTTTAAAAATGTTACATGAAAAAACACTTTTAAGTTACAACTTTTACATAATTTTTTTATCGCATTTAGGGAAATATATAAAAATTTTCTAGCTTAATAAAAAAGAGAAAATAATGTTCCAATAAAAATATATAGCTTTAAACACAAAATATTTAAATATTTTTAAGGAAAGCATTTAAATACTTTGTGATTATAGTCATACATATTTATTGGAACATTGGAACGTTTTCTTTTTTATTAAACTATAAAATTTTGATATATTTCCCTAAATTCCACAAAAAAATTACGTGAAAGTAGTAACTTAAAAGTGTTTTTCATGTTTATAAACGTTTTTAAAAAGTCTGATATCAAATCAACTATTAAAGTTTATTTAAAAGTGAAATATTAATTACTTCTATCCTAAAATTTTATGCTAATTATTTGCTTCTATGCTAAGAAATAAATAATTCTATTAAATTATAGGTAAGAACTCTGAATTTATTATTATAAATAACAACAAAGATAAAAATTATTAATGAATTTTTTTAAATAGTATTTAGTGCATGAAATTGCAAGATGGCCGGGAAAGGCCTGAACTCATATTATATAAGCGTAGCACATCCAAGGAACATTATTCTCATGTTCAAAATACATGCTTACTGCATGTGCATAGGACATCAAAAAGTGACCAAAAGTAATGTGCAGCGAACATATTTAGCACGAATATCTCACATTCAGGGATGTTCTATGAACATTCAATATACTTAAAGTCATATGCGTAGTATATGCTCAGAATAGTTTTGTGTTTTCTTTTGTATTATTTAATATAAAGCAAAAGAACATCTTTTTCAATGTAAAAATATCGAGGTACATGTGTACCTATTCGTGTTGAAATGTACTTTTAACTTTAGAAGTATAAATTTTAATTATTGGCTAACGAAATCTAATAGTTTGTTTTCAAATTAACATTAGTATAATTAGTTCTATGATATTTATTAAGCATAGCAGAATAATAGCACTATAAATCAAGAAGATATTGTAATAAAACTGAATAAGATAATAAGACCCGTACTGAATAAGACCCGTACCTATCTGTGTACAGAAGGGTTAATGAAGTGAGGAATAAATTAATATTTAACACGTGTACGTACCTTTGCTTCACCGTATGCAGACTTTTAAATTTATTTCTCACATTGAAGTCACTCAGAAACTTCTTTAAAGACTATGTTTTTCCACATTAGATTGTTTATATCGATGTAACTATTCGTTTTATAAGTTTAAGAGATATTTTTAAACTCCAATATTAATTACCTGAGTAGTGTTATAAGTTTAAGAAATATTTTTAAATTGAATGATAATCCCGTTTGAAATATAAACAAGATTTAATAAAATATCTTCTTCTTCTTCAAAAATTTTTTTGGTCTTGACACTAGGCCTTTGAACCATTATTATTCGTTACCGAAATAAAATCTACCGCCCGGCGCTTGCGCAACCGATAACTGCAAACCCATTCCGGATGTAAAAATATTGTATAAAAACAAATACATTTGACTAAACACGTTTTCTCATAAAAAAAC
Source organism: Adranes taylori (assembly GCA_009867245.2). Classification (NCBI taxonomy): domain Eukaryota; kingdom Metazoa; phylum Arthropoda; class Insecta; order Coleoptera; family Staphylinidae; genus Adranes; species Adranes taylori. The sequence goes on from WYDF02262701.1 coordinate 5,624, forward strand.
GTGTTTCGTCGTATATTCAAAAAAAAACGTACATTCTGATTTTACGAAAATTAACACAAATATGCTTAATAACACTATTACATAACATGAATTACACTATTTTTGGCGTTGCCATTATTATCTGGTATTATAATTACAAAATTAATAATTCTTCATGGAGCCCGCCATATCGTGAACCATCATGGATGATGGTTAAGGACGAACTCTAATAAAATGTCACTTTTGACAGATAATAAATCAAAATTATTAAGGGACTCTGTTTTGTACTTTTATACGTAAAGGTACAAAATGGCAGCTCCAACCACTAACCACATGAAATAAAAATTTTATTAACGGATAATAATGGCCAATTAAATGTGTAATTTATGTGATGTAATAGTGTAATTAATCATATTTGTGTTAATTTTCATAAAATCTTGACTATAGTTCTTTTTATGTGAAAACGTGTTTCGTTAAATGTGTTTGTTTCTATACAATATTTTTTACATCCGGAATGGGTTTGCAGTTAACGGTTGCGCAAGCGCCAGGTTGTAGATCTCATTTCGGTATCGGATAATAATGGCTAAAAGGCCTAGTGTCAAGACCAAACAAATTTTTGAAGAAGAAGAAAATTATTAATTTCAAATTAGTTCTGCACAATTATTTATGTAGGCGGCATGACAAAAACACGAATTTGTGTTTAATTGACAATGTCTTAAAACTTTTTATAGTTAATTACTCGGAATTCACTACATTCGCGACTTTTTCACAGAGGTTATACAAATTCAATTTTTCCTGAATTGATACAAATTTGATATCGTAGTTAATTTCGAAATTCAACTGAGAGAAGTCGATCGGTTGCGCCATCTATGATTTGATCTCTATGCTAATTTATTCAACAGAGTTTGACTATAATGTTACAATGATTTGAATTAACTAAATATGCTTAGTGCGTATAGTCTTTCGAGGTTTGTTACAGAATTGTCACATCATTAGTGAAAAAACCTCTACCTGTTTAGTATAAATCTACCTATGATTAAGAATATACTTTTTAGAACTTAGGTATTTAGGTATATATTCATTTCTATCTATTTTTGCAAATGACGATTGTGTCGCCGTTTCAGTTAATCATTGCGTCACGAAACGATGCTGACTACCTCTTTTGGTCTAAAACTGAGACTATGGACATGGTTGAGATTTATTTTCAACAGAGCGACGCTAAAATTCTCTAGATTTACGATTTCCCAAAATGAAACCTCCAATTGGCCCTCGAGATCGTGCGATTTAAATCACTAGAGTTTTCTTTGAGGCTATGCTGCCTATAGGATTTACACCAATGCTCTGTAGGAACAATTCATGCACACGAAGACAATAGTAGAGCAATTATTCGCGAAATACAGCCACAATTATGCGAAAACGTTACTTGTCATCAAAACATTGACTTTTTAAGTCATTGAAACTATAAAGCCCTTCTCTCTAAATACGCCCTTAGCATTTGTGTTTCATAGCGTTTTATATTTTTGAGGATAGGTAACATTAAATATATCGATAGCAGTACTGGTTTGAACTAATTGCAAAATACAGTCATTTTAAAATTTCCCTATGTTGGAATAAAATATTTCTTTTATTATACGCTACAGTGGTGGATTTAGGGAAGAGGATACGAGGAACGGAGCTCCCAGCTGTATTATGATGACGCATCTTACCTCCCGCTCGTCAAGTTTCGGTATAGAAAAATAGAAGAATTGAAAATCCAAACTGATCACCACTTGCTCGTCTACTTTTTTACTGAACGGAAAAATATCAAGAATGTTCATTATTTTAGAATGCTTAACCTATTATAATGAAAATTTACAAAGAATGTAATTAAAATTTAAAAAGTGATAACAAAGTAACGGAATCATTCAAATAGGAGACGGATAATCACTAAATAAAATATACACAACAACTCAGGAGTTGAATTGAACAAGGCACAAAAAAATAATATTGCTTAATCCTTATAATGTTGTAACTACATGTTGATGGAACATACATATATTATAGATATTTATAAAATGGCGATTCTACTTTAAACAATGTGTAAAATAACGCATTTTTGATATATGTTAAAAGTAAAATTTCATAGAAATATAGGTTTCTGAAAATTATATATTTTTCGAAATAAATATTTGTTTAAAAGCATATAATTGTTTTATTTCAATAATGAAATCCTGGACATATCTTAAGATTTATTCTATAGGACTAAAGTAAAAAGCACTACTTCAGGATTATATACGGAATCTGCATTCAAATAATGAAAGAAAGTGCATTGAAAGTAGTTTATCATACTCCGAAAATGTGAATAACAAATATAACTAGAAACATTAGTAACTAACCAGTAACAGATATCGTTTAATAAGTTGTTAATATTTAATTTCATTAGAGAAGTTAATTTCAGTATACATAGAACGTAGATAAAAGTAATAGCATGTTAAGATTAATTATTATTTTGTAATATATAAGCATTTTATAGTTTTATTTATGATTTCTTGTAGTTTATTGTTAAATAAATATATACCTTATTCGCCACGGCATAACTTATACGGCGCCATCTTTAATTAATCGGGGCACTAAAACTAGAGCCACAAATTTTCTACTTAATCAATGTATATTGTTAATCATTATCTGGCTTAAACTTATGGCACAAATGTCAAAAACACATGACTCTTTATAAACATTTAAGGGACTTTTAGAAGACAATATATAAGTTAGCTACTGACATACAATACGCCATTATGGTTTATTTGCGGTTACTATTAATATTAATTTTAAATAATAGTATATAGCCACTTTATTTTGCGGTTACAATCACGTTAAGTAATCAGTAGCATTATGCCGTAGAAGTAAAACGTGTATTAATAATGTTAAAAACTTACTTTACCTGACAAGAATTTTATAATTTCTTTTGATATTACGAACATGAGTAATTTAAGGAATTGGAATGGCATGATATGGCGCCGTGTATGTATAGTTTTTTTCTTTTTTTGGTTCCTGATTTTTCTGTTTACTGTAATGCCCATGATTAGCACACATATATCAAGTTCAGACACAAAGACTGGAGAGCGTTTAGCACATGCTTTAGCCGAATTAGAAGCACTAAGGAAACAAAATTCTGAGCTTCATAACTTATTCAGGGACATTAATATAGGGTAAGTATTTTTTTCCATTTTAGTGGTATAAATGCATAACATATATAATATATATATGTGTGAAAATGCATAACAGATTCTCTAGATTAGTACTAAGATTTTAGACGATTACTGAGGATAATGGATTACTACAAAGTAATCTTTATTTTCAGCGATTTAAAGTCTGATGAAAAGGAGGTTTTGGAGAATTTTCAAGCACGGCTCACGAAAGCTGACCAAACTGTAAATAATAATCATAAAGACATAGGTTATATTAGTCAGAAAGATGAACCGAATGCACAGTATGAAATTTGCAGAAGACGGATTGCCACAAATATTCAAGAATTTTGGGCGTTTATGCGCAGCGAGATAGTACGTTTGCAAGCAGATGTTGCACATATAGCGCCAGATATATCTAATGCGATGAATGATATTTTAACTTTGGGTGTGGAACATAAAAGGTAATATTCGTAGTTTCAGGAATTATCAAATATTATTTAGAAGTTCATGTTTTATAATCTTATTCACTGGAATTACTTATAAAATACGTGTATAAATCTCCTGACGGAACCTTTATGATATTATTTGATACAACTTTTCTAGAAAGCCGTTTTGTAGAAAGCGGAATCGCACTGTTTTTAAATTTCTTTACATCGCTAGCTTGTTCAGTGCATATATGAGAAGGGTGTTACACTGAGTAATTTGACCATCACAACACGCATATTTTATATAACTTTATTTCTAAGAAAATTAGGAAACTAAAACTTGAATAATTTGAAACTTGCATATTTATCAGTATGAGACTTTCAACACTACCGTTTGTAGTGTTGAAATTACAATATGAAAGGTTCAACTTAAACCATTCCTTAGATATAGAGCCTAATATCTTAAAAGTATACTAAAATATCGTAAATTTTGTCCAAGTACAGAATGTGGATTTGAAATGCACACTTTAATTAGAATTGAAGCCTATTACGTGCTAAATTGGTCGCTATATGTACATTTAAAGCATTTATTTGAATAAAGATGCTCTAGTTTTCTTTTAATTTTGAAGGTCACTTCTGGATGATATTAAAACCTTATCAGAAGTCGACGGTTACTCTACATGGCGGGAACGAGAAGCAAATGAGTTGAGTGAGATAGTTCAATCGCGGTTCAAGCGCCTTCAGAACCCTAAGGATTGTAATAGTGCCAAAAAATTAATTTGCAGTTTAAATAAGGTATGTTTGTATAAAATACTTTAAGGTGATTCAAATATGAAGTAGAATTATAGATACATATTTTTGTAAATCCGTTGAAGTTCTTCATCATACAATTGCGATTTAGGTTACTGGAGGTCATAATCTTATGACCAAGTATTTATTTTGTTTACTGTTTTCATGTTTACCAGATTTCACAGAATTTGGCAAATTGTTGTAAATATTCGAAGCAGAGTAGGAAAAGGATCGTTTAAATATCTCCATGTTATGAACAGGGGGCGAAAGTAAGCCCTTACTTCTAATATTTACATTATGAACATCAAGCGTCAAGCTCAATCGGAAGGTCAATTGTTCATACAGATAACTGGGGTTTTTGATGCTGAAGTTATTATTGAATTTATATAATTTATGTATCTAACAGTGTTGTCCAATTCTCACCCCAAGTTAATTGCAGCAGTTGAGCATCCTAGGGTGAAATCTCCAACTTTGATCTTGACTTGAGCAATATCCCGCCCACGATACATGCTATTGGGAATATTATTAGCTCTCCGTTTATTATTCACAAATTTAAAGACATTATAGCCATTGAGTATATAGCTCACAATCGATTTTATTTATATAGTTGCATAGCAGATGTTTTATATGGCTTTAGTTTGGTCTCGTAAATTAGCGAATCGTAAATAGCCATCCATGTACTGAGTGGACTTAAATATTTTATGAGCCTTCTTTTTCTCAAATAGTTATTGTTTTAATGCATTGGAAAACCAAATAGGAAAATGACTAGACATCACTCTAACCATTGGGACATATAACTATTGCTGAGAATAGTAGTTCATAGAATGCATTAACCGCCTTTTCTAAATCTACCTCATGCAGAAATAAATTCCAATTGATACTTGATAGATAGTAGTTCATCCTAGGGTAATCTGCTAAATTAAAATTGAACCTATACTCCTTAAATTCTAGATCGTTGAATTTGTAAGAATTAATGTCTAAACAAACTGGATATGCAGAATGGTTCATGGATTCACTAGTAATTACATCTACAGCTTTACTACAAATAATATTGTCAATATTGCTAAATAACAGATCAAAAAATATACCTCTACCATTTGGTACATTGTTAAATTGTTTAAAATTTACAAAAGAAAAAGCTTCCTCCAGGATGTTAGCATAATCATAAAGTGGAGTTCACTGAAACTCCAATCTCGGCGTTACTCCATTTAGCCTTAGGTACTCTATCTCTGAATTACATTTGCTTGTTACAAATATATTGCATTTTGAGAAAAATGTTGTATTTGCTTTATATTACGAAACAGCTCAGTGATGTTTTGTTTTGTATTATTATCCATTATGTTAATAGAACAGTTTATTTTGTTTCTGTAGGGCTGTGGGTACGGATGTCAATTACATCATGTAGTTTATTGCTTCATGGTAGCCTATGGAACACAGAGAACGTTAATCTTGAAATCAAAGGGATGGCGTTATCAGCGTGAAGGATGGGAGGAAGTGTTTCGACCACTTAGTGAAACCTGTACAGACTCATATGGGGAATCTGTAAAAAATTGGCCAGGTAAAATACTTGAAATGTTTGATATATTATTTTTAAGATATTTAGTAGTTTATGCGTATATTTGAGTATGTTTAGTTTCTTTGTCTAATTTTCCATAATTAGAAAATTATGTTTATAATTTTTTTATGTCTGATTTTCTGATTCTAATTTTTAATAATATATGTCAGCATGCCTTCAAAATTGTTTTAAATTATTTGTTCTATAAGATGTCAAATTTAATAACTCTAGATACGAAGAATTACCGATAACAAAAGGAGTACCACAAGGTTCAACCCTTGGCCCATTCTTATTTCTAATATAAGTCAACGACTCCCTCACTACATGGCACAGTTTTCGACTTGTGTACAATATGCAGATGATACAACGTGATTTAACAGCTAAAATAACTTAAATAAGATAATAGCGCAACATGAAAATATTTTACATAGAACTGTCACCTGGTTCAATTCTAACGAACTGTGTATAAATCATAACAAAACGCAAAACATCTTACTCACCTTAAGAGATTTGAACGACGCTCAGAACACGAATGTAGTTAAGTTTCTTGCGGTCAATTTGAACCCAATATTAAGGTGGAATGAACACAAAGAGGTTATGGATAAAAGGGTGAGCTTTAAGGAATCTATCGATTACTTAATCTGCTAATGGTATACTATGCAATATGCCACTCGATAATTTCTTACTCAATCTTAATGTGGAGATATTCTCCATTCAGGCATAGAATCTTTCGCCTGCTAAGGCGAGTAATCCGTATAGTGGCTGGACTTGGCATAGAGATGATTACCGAGAAGCTATTATAAGTGTTACCAGTGCCATTTGTCTATATACTAAAATGTTTGCTCTATGCAAAACATTACTATAATAATTTCCATTCGCAAGAAGATGTTCATAAACATGATTCTAGATTCAAAAAGGATATCAGAACTGAATATTATCGCTTGACAAAAACTCAAAATGGACTTAGATATTTAGCAACTTTATTGTATAATAAACTACCACTATATATTAGAAACTTAGATAAGTCTAGGTTCAACATTTTAGTAAAAGATTTTCTAATAAAAGAAACATTTTACAATTATGGGGAATATATAATAAATGTAGCAATGAAGTAATCGGAGGATAGAATATTTTTTGTAACTTTAATTTTTTATGTAACAATTGTAAAAATTTGTTTCAGAAAAAAACTGTTATCAAACATGTACAAAAACGCTGGTTAAATTCAACCATAGTCAGACGCACTCAAAAAAAAACGCATTTCTGGGGCCGATATGAAGCATTAAAAACAGCTGAAGCATATGAGATATACAGAAAACTGTGCAACGAAGTCACGTCACAAGTTGGAGCTGAAAAACCAGGTACCAAGAGTAAATATTGGAAGGCCGGAAGAAGGTTTTGAACTATGTCTCAGACACATGAAGTTCTAAAGTAAGATCAATCAATCTATTACTCACCGATCACCAAAACGAACCAACCACGAATAGCAAATTAATTTCGGATGAGTTTGTCAATCAATTTCACAGTGCTTACTCTCAGGAAACTCAGGGTCCCTTTCCATATTTACCTCGAGCTTCTATATCGACACAATTAACATAGATCCTGATAGAGTGCATAAAATATTAAACAATCTGAAGTCAAATACCAGCCCAGGACCAGGCAGCATACCTGTAGTGTTACTTAAAAATTTGCGCAAACGTAATCTGCTTCCCATTATCTAAAGTCATCACTGATTCGTTGGTCAGCGGTGAAGTACCAGAAGAAAAGAGAAAAGCAATAATTATCCCTATCCCAAGACGAGGGATAAAACAAAAGCCGTAAATTATAGACCAATTAGTCTGACGTCTATGCTCTGCAATAGCATGGAAACAAGAAACAACTCGTTATAAGTGTAAGAACGCGACGCAACTGCTGACATGTGGAATTCTACAAGGATTTCTTCGAGGGTCACACTTTGATAATACACATTAATGATCTTCCGGAATATATTCGAAATCTTATTCTAATGTCTACAGACGATAATACCTACACTGACAAGCACGTAGCATAGTTAAATGGAAACATATTTGTGTTATTTCAGAATAACACAAATAATGCAGAAATATAGGATACAGGTAAGACAATATGCCAATCTTAAATGAATAATCACATCCACGAGTTGAATATGACACAAAATGGATAAATCGGAAAATGTAACATATACAACAATATTCATATGGTTAATATGCTTAATCATGTTGTGTCTGAAGTAATCATATACATACGATTCGCAATTTCCAGAACTTAAAGCAGCAGGAATAGAGACTAACAGAGACTATTTACTTTTCATACTTTTTGTCTGTGTACTTTTCATAACTACAAATAGTGATTGCATATGGCATTGAAATATGGGGACAATCACCTCGTATTAAAAAAGTATTCATGAAAAAACGCAGTCAGGATAATAGTTAGTGCTTTAATTAGAAATTCTTGCAAACTAGTCTCGTAATATTATTCATGTATTCTATATGTCTGAAGTATTATTTCTTAATAAGAATGGTGGTCATTTCTTCGTGCAATGTTTAAACAGCGTTTAAAGCCGCATTTATTAGAAAACGCATAGTAGAGGAAATAATTTTGATAGACATTTGGCTATGACTTGTTTTATATATCTTACTTAATTATGTTTTTAATGTCTTTCATGTACAACTTTTATCTTTCAACTATCTATTTATCAAAGAAATATTATAGTAGACTTAATATTGTTAAATGCTGAATTCATTATTTTATTAGATTTCATATATCATTAAATATAATATCATCACATATATCATTATATATATATCATTAAAAATATAGAACCGTTTACATGTAAAGGAAATAACCAGGAGTGAACGAAAAGTCGTTTACAAGCCACTTTTCAGGTTCGGAGAAGAGTAAATTTGATAATATATATGATTTATTATTCTCACTATATATTTTAGTTAATTTTGAGAATTAATGAAATCGTAAAATAGTATTAATTACTTACAGGTAATCATGACACTCAAGTTCTTACACTTCCTATTATCGATTCTATCTCTCCGAAGCCAGCATATCTTCCGTTAGCAATTCCAGAGGATTTAGCTCCTCGATTAGTTCGTATTCACGGCGATCCGATTGTTTGGTGGGTAGGACAGTTCCTCAAATATTTGCTGAGGCCTCAACCTGCAACACAAAAGTGGTTAAATGAAGCAATTAGTAATCTAGGATTCAAAAGACCTATAGTGGGGTGAGTAAGTTGATCATTATATCTTAACATTTTTGCAAATCATTTCATAAATTGCATCATGAGATATTGTTAGTAGAACTAAAATCGTATTAATTATATAGAAACGTAATAAGCGTAGTTTTTTGCGTAGTTAAATAATTGTTTTGTAAATAACTTGTTTTTAGTTACTACAAATTAATACTGTATGAAATAAAGTTTGTAAATTTTGAAGTAACATCTCTTTTTATTATAGTAGACGCAAATTCCATATTGTTTTCGGTAAACAAGTTTACTGTTGCACTCTTATATAGGTCTAAAGCCGAACCTGGTCAAAATAATGTGGTACTAGAGTATTACTTCTTAATAATATTGGGTCTAGTGATGCGTTTCTTAATGTGTTTCTTAAGTGTTTTATAGTTCCTGACTAATTGTTCCATTTATGATGAACGGAGGACTTCTTTTGCCACATTGAAAAAAAAAAACCTGGCAAACAAGATATTTGTTCTCACAGTTTTTGACACTAGTTGATATTCTTGATTGTGGAGGATCTTCTCTATCGGACGACATGAAATTTTATGAGCTGTAAAGTACGCAGAAGTCAGTTTGTACGTAGGTTTTGTCATCCAGAATGTGAACCATTTTAAATTTCATTTAACTTCTGCAACTTTCTGTATTTAATTTTCGTGGTTTGCTTTTGCTTCTCGGATACCTTTAGAACTTTTTGTGTTTCTTTGTTGTCCTCAAGGGAGCACATCTTTTTTTGCAAAAAGAAAATAAAAATCACTAATAATCTAATTTCAGTGGTTGTTTAGTAACGTTTAGTGGTCTATATGTTGGTCATCTTGTGAAATTGATTTTGAGCAATAAAAAAGTTTGTGGTCTTGCTTTAATAGTTCCAAAAATATAGTCTAATATTTTTGGGACTTAAAAACTCTTCATTGGTTGTCATGATAACCGAAAAGTAGTAGACAGGAGAAACTTATTAGAGCAAATATTTTTCATTTTTTCAGATCTGTCGTAACATGGTTTATTGATTAACTCGTGCGGGGATCTTTATAGTGCGTACCAACCCGCACACTCGACCGAAGTTTTACATCTACCCCTATAGATGTCTATGATACGTCACTATTCCCTTCCTAAGTGATCATGGGCCTCGTATAAAATCTCAGCCAAGATTGGTATTCATGCATCTTACCAATATGCTACGACGCCCACAAGGTGGTGTATGTGTAATTTAATAAAAGCTGTCAGTGACGATTTCAAATTATAATTTTAGAAGGAGTTCAAACTAATTACGCATATACTGAATATTTCTATTTAATTTTTAACGACGCTCTATTTTTGAATAAAATTGCAATTTGACCTTGGTTAACCTTTTTCTCTAACTCTGCCACTGATTAATGTTTTAAAAGTAACAATTAAATACATTTTAATACACGTACTGGATTTATTCTTATCAAAGAAAGAGATAAATTAATTTTACTTTGTGTTTGAGTCCTTGCATTATGATCCTTGCTTTAAAAATGCTAATATGTTAACATTTTTAAAGAAATATTTACAGTTTTGGCTTATATGTAGTTCTTAAAATAGTGATTTAAGTAGTTTGTAAATCAAATTTGTGAGGTGTTTTCTGCGTACGCGAAGAATAATTATGATTGTAACTTTTTGAGCAATTTCTTTTTACTAGTAACATATATTTGTGTTACACCAGATTAGTTATCTATATCTACACTCTACAGAATAGTTATCTACACTCGACAGATATCTACAGATTAGTTATCAGATTAGTTATCTATCTATAAATACAAAAGCACCAGAGGGCAAAGCTCAAAAGCTTAAACTTTTTCCGTTATCTGTTGTGTAATTTTCGAATTTCATTGGGAAATGAATTGTAATACCTTAGTACTTAATATTATCGACGTGTAATATATTGTTTGAACGTGTTTTGAGTTTTAGAACACTTGTAATTATGTTTTGTATGAGTTTTAAGATTTGTAGGTACAGCTGTTTGCTTGAGCTAAATGATAATTAATTTTTTTTCTCATAGTTTAGTTTCATCAAGTAGGAATTAAACCACGTATTATCTGTTTCAATTGCGCTTTCTGCTTTTGTTTCTAACGAAACTCATGAGGTTGAGATTCGAAATATGATAGTCGTATCATTTATATAAGTAAGATTTTTAACTCTTCGCAGTGGTGGAATAAATTGTTTACGTATAATATAAACAACACCAAGAACTTTGTATTCGTGCAACAGATTTAATTTCAACATGCTACTGTGAAAACCTGACATGTTTACACATTGTAGGTTGTCATATAAATGACTTTGAAAGAAATCTAGGGAATAATGTCCTCTGAAGCCGATATCACCGAGATTTGATAGTAGCCTTGGCTTACTAATGCGTACGCGCAAGCTTAGGAACAAATCTAGATTTTGGGGGTCCTCGACTAGAAATTTTTACCTCCCCCCGCCGCCCCCCCCCCTGAAGTATTTTTGTTACAGTTTAAGTGTTTGTTATATTTTATACTATAGGCTCTTTATTGCGTAAAAAAGGATATAGCGGAATCGAATAAAATAATATATTACTGTACATTTCGTTAAAGACAATTTGATGGTCTCATTTTTGCAAATGGCGTCTTATGTCATCGGAAGTTTGACATTTGTGAAGTAAACAGAAGCAGAATACACGTAGACAAACCATGGAACGCTATACTCCTCCAGAATGCGGAATAATTGTGACAATGTTTTTGACAAATAATCGGTTAATAATTTTGTCTCAACGTGAATTTCGTCGTCGATTCGCTGGCCGTGTGGAGACGAGGAGACTGGGTCAACACGGGACAGATGCAGACGTAGCCGGCCCTGGAGCAGCTGTTTGGACCAGAATATCGCTGCAGTGGTTGCAGATGACCAAGAGGAACCCTAAACATCAACAGACGACGGGCCACGCAATTGGACATCAGTAGACAGTCTTTATAGCGAATTTTGGTGAAGGAATTGAAGCGCCCTACACAAAGCCCAAACAGTGCATCAGCTATTGCCTGCGGACTGCCAATCGCGTGTAAATTTCAGCCAAGCTCTCTTAAACCAAGCTTGCTTTTGGGTCACTGAAAATCCTCGTGGAATGCACGAAGAGCCGTTACATCCTCTCAAAGTCACTGTTTGGAGCGGGGTTTACGGAGGATAAGTGACTGGCCCGTATTTTTTCGAGGACGAGGTCGGTAACACTGTTACTGTGACTGGTGAACGTTACAGAACCATGATCAAAGGCTTCTTGCTATCGCAAATTGAGGAATTGAATTTGGAGAACATGTGGTGCAACCGCACACACTGCACGACTGACGGTGGACATTCTGCAGTAGGGTTTCCCGGACGCTTAATCTTTAGTTTTGGCGATTTGCACTTCCCCACATGATCGATTTGACCGTTTCAGGCTTCTTTCTTTGGGGGTTTTTGAGGTCCCGGGTCTATACGAACTTTGGCGGCCCTAAAGAAGAACATCTGAGTAGATGTGGAGAATTTATCGGCAAAAGTTTTGACAAAAGTCATCAATGCTGTGAAACGCACGCTTTTTAGTCTGCGATGTATGTGAAACTGTGTATTAAGTATTAAATGAAACTATTAAATGTATGTATTAAGTATTAAATGAGTGCGCATTAAATGATACTTCTTCCGATTTCTTCTTTAGTACTAATAAATTTAACGTCAATCTCTAATATATTTATCGACTATGGTATATCAAATTACAAGTTTTATGTACTTACGTTTTGGCCGAATACAGGTACTAAATTCGATCGATGAGAAAGGTTTAGATGTTATTTTACAATCATATGTAAATATGGATTGACTTTAGTTTTTTGATTATACGTAAATGCCGTAAAAGTAATTTTGTTTTTCATAGTGTTAAGCATTTAATGATACATAAATTGTTTTTAGCGTGCATATACGCCGAACGGATAAAGTGGGTACGGAAGCATCTTTCCACAGTTTGGAAGAGTACATGTCCGTTGTGGAAGAGTATTATGATCAACTAGCTATGCACCAGATAGTTGATAAAAGACGCATTTATCTTGCCAGTGATGATCCCAAAGTGATAATCGATGCCAAACAAAAGTACAAACATTATGATATTATGGGTAAGTTTCTTATGTTTCGAAATGAATATATATAGAAATGAATATATATATATATATATATATATTAAAGTAAAGTTTTATTTCTCCTTACAGTGCATAATTTAGCTATATCAAAATAGCCT
>WYDF02262712.1:0-13774 GCA_009867245.2 Adranes taylori
AGCTTGTGGCTATTAACCTTTTGAAGCACGTAGATCAAGATCTTTATGAAGAATGAGATGCAAAGTGACTGTGGATTTTCTCATTTCCTGTGTTCGTCTCTAAATGCGTTTTTATCCACAAAGTTAACTACAGCGGTGATAGTTTAAGTTAACTTGGCCGAATGAAAACGAATTGGAATGTATACATCACTAAGTTATCCGGCATTGCACTTGATGATGACCGAAAAGAATACGAAGTTTACGAACCATGTCCACGATATCTGCATCAATTTTCCAGACAATTGTCATAAATTTAACACGTTGCGTCAGTGACTGTTGATGGTCCGATTTCTTGTAATCGCCTCGAAATGGAAAAATCTGTGTTTTTATCCACAAAGTTAACTACAGTGGTGATATTTTGAGATGACTTGGCCGGATGAAAACGAATTGTGTTTACATCACTAATTTATCCAATATCGAGTTAAATAACGAGGAAGAAGAGTACGATGCTTACGAACCGTGTCCGCGATATATTCATCAATTTTCACAAGTTTAATGCATCGAGTAAGTATTGATCCATATTTAAAACCCCAATATAATTGTTTCTTGTGAAATGTCATTGCAAGTGACAGGCAAATTAAAGTGACATTTAAAATCGTTTTATCTAGCGAACTCTATAATCAGAATTGCATAGTATAAAATATCCATATATTCTGTAGCTGCTCAGTTAATTTATCCATATAAAAACTTTACAAGTTTTATGTTCTTCAGCAGCGCCATTTTATTGCGGAAGTGGTTAATATAAAAGTTCATATAACGAAATGATGTGAACTATTATCTTTACTACTTTTTAGTATTACTAGTTCTAGGTATTGTAATGTAAAATGTAATTCTGTAACGACCATAACCAAGTAGAAGTTTAATAATAAAGATACGCTAACTTCTTGGATATTATATCTTTCTGTAGGTGCATAGGAAATATTTTGTGTAAATTGAATTTGGTGAAGTAATTATATGATATTGTGTTATTTGGCACATCCAGCTACTTATCGAATAAAATGTTTTCTATTTTTTCTATTATCTCTCTCTCGCTCCCCTTTCGTGCATACCAATCGCTTGAAACGGTGTGCTGAAAGAAATCATAGGAAGTTATGTTCCGTATATGGACGTTCCAAGATTGTCAATCTTAGGCTGATTGTGTTGGTTCGCCCTTATTAACTTTTCCAGCAACGTATGGGTAAAATTCGTCTGGATCTCTTCTCCTCCACCACAAGTTTCTACATTGTGTCTGTTTATCAAGATATATGGCCGAAATAACCTAAATATCATTGATTGATTTTGGTTAATCTCTGATGTGATTTTGATTTGTGATTTGTGCTCTTATAGAATAAAGAATTTGGTTCGGTTTTCGGTCTTAGATACAATGAGATACACAGACGATACGTCGATAAACTGATATCAGAAAATTGCCCTTGTTGTACGGAGCTTGCGATTTCATATGAAGAGCTATGCCAGATTTAAATATCCTGCTGGGTATCCAAAAAGATATCCAAGCAAGTTTCGGTCGTCCATTGAATTTCCTGATGAATTTCCCTCAATAGTAAGTTATTGTCTCAGGAATACATACGATTCAATAATACCCTCCAGGCAGATATCTAAACTCTCTAGATAAGAATTGGACATAATTATAGATATTGTATATGTAATTGTTAATTAACGATAAGATTATATCGACGTAAGCCACTCTCTTATCATTAATAAGTAATGATAATAATAATAATAATTTGCATGGCTTATTTGCTTCGCTCCACTGTTTGTGCGGAAGCTCGTTACTGGATTGTTGTTGACAGTGCAGAACATTGCAATACTGAAGACTGTCGGGTCTGTGTTGAGAACGACCGACCTTACTTGCTAGTTCTGACAGCCCAAAAACTAAAACGCAAACAACTCAACAAGTCGAACAGCTTGAGCGCGACAGCATTTTGAATGTACGGAATATGACTTCAAAGCTTCACATAAAGTGTATCTTCTAAATCACAAATGAACTCATTCATAAGAGCAGCCTTTCGATTGTACGGAATGTATTTATAAAACTGTTGTGAAGGAATATTTTCTACGAAACAATGGAACACATTCAGAAGAGAATCATTTCGAGTGTACGGAATGTGGTTACTAAATTTGCACCAAAGAGAAATCTTCGAATTCACAAACGAACTCATTCAGAAGAGAAACCCTTCGAGTGTACGGAATGTGACTTTAAACCTGCAATAAAAGGATATCTTCTGAAATGGAAACAGTCCCATTTAGAAGTCTTTTGAATGTACAGAATGCGACTTCAACACTGCACATAAAGTGTGACACATGAAGCCTTTTGATTCTTGAAAATGTGTTTATAAAACTATTGTAATGGTAGGGATAGCAATTCGGCCCAGGTCAAAAAGAGTATATTTCTTTAAAAAAAAAATTACACATATTTTATATAGCAAGAGTACATAATTTTACTTGCCAAAAAGTGTACATGAACTCTTTAAAGAGTACGGTTGGTAACCCTATGTAAAGGGATATTTTTTGCAACACAATTGAACACACACAGAAGAGATGCTTTCCGAATGTTCGGAATGTGGTTACAAATCTTCACTAAACAGAGATCTACTAATTCACAAACGCACTTATTCAGAAAAGAAACATTTCGAGTGTACGGCTCCACATAAAGTTTGTCTCTTAAATTACAAACGAACTCATTCAGAAGAGAAGCCTTTTGATGGAATGTGAATATAATACTGTTGTGAGGGAGTATTTTCTACAACACATGCAGAACAGAATATTTTCAAGTACGGAATGTTGTTACAATTCTATATTGAAGAAAAATCTTTTATTACACAAACGAACTCATTCAGAAGAGAATGTACAGAATTTTGAGTGTATGGAATCTGACTTTAAATCTGCAATAAATGAATATCTTCTATAACATAAACAGTCTCATTTAGAAGAAAAGCCTTTCTAATGTACAGAATGTGACTTCAAAACTGCACATAAAGTGTGTCTTCTAAATCACAAACGAACTCATTCAATAGAGAAGCCTTTCGATTGTACGGACTGTGATTATAAAACTGTTGTTAAGGAATATTTTCTACAGCACATTCGAACACATTCAGAAGAGAAGCCTTTCGCATGTATGGAATGTCGTTACAAATCACCACTAAAGAGAAATATGTTAATACACAAACAAACTCATTCAGAAGACAAACCTTTCGAGTGTACGGAATGTGACTGTAAACCTGCAATAAAAAGATATCTTCTAAAACTTAAACAATCTCATTTAGAAGAGAAGCCTTTTGAATGTACGGAATGCGACTCAAAGTTATATATAAAGTGTCTTCTAAATCACAAACGAACTCATTCAGTACAGAAACCTTTCGAGTATATGGAATGTGATCATAAAACTGTTTTGAAGAGATATTTTCTACAACAGAATCGAACACATTCAGAAGGGAAGCCTTTCGGGTGAACGGAATATGGGTACAAAACTGCACTAAAGAGAAATCTGATACGCAAACAAACTCATTCAAAAGAGAAACCTTTCGAGTGTACGGAATGTGACTTTAAAACTACAATAAAAGGACATCTTCTAAAACATTAACAATCTCATTTAGAAGATAATCCTTTTTTAAATGTACGGAATGTGACTTCAAAATTATACATAAAGTGTATTCTAAATCACAAACGAACTCATTCTGAAGAGCAGCCTTTCTATTGTACGGAATGTGATTATAAAACTGTTGTAAAGGGAAATTTCTACAACATAATCGGACACATTCAGAAGAGAACCCTTTCGAGTGTACTGAATGTCGTTCCATATCTGCATTAAAGAGAAATCTTCAAATACACAAACGAACTCATTCAGAAGAGAAGCGTTTCTAGTGTACGGAATGTTACTTTAAACCTGAAATAAAAGGATATCTTTTAAAACATAAACAAACTCATTCAGAAGAAAAGCCTTTTGAATCTACCGAATGTGACTTCAAAACTTCACATAAAGTATATCTTCTAAATCACAAACGAACTCATTTATTCGACTGTACGGAATATGGGTACATATCTGCACGAAAGAGATATCTTCTAATACGAAAACAATCTTGTTCAGAAGAGAAACCTTTCAACTGTACGGAATGTGACTTTAAACCAGCAAAAATAATATACACAAACAATCTCATTCAAAAGAGAAGCCTTTTGATATCAGATTGAGGCCCGCCATAAGAGCCGCGGTGGTCATCGTGTCTCACACATAGATGTTTCATATTTTCATATATCATAAACATTTCCTTCAATATACAGAGAGATATTATATTGCCACTCGCTACATATGAATTGGAAGCGCGTCCGCTACATCATCGGCCGGCGAGAGATTGTTATGGGAACAATGTTTTTACTCACACATAGACAGTAATCTGTCTTTTGCTCACATATATATTTTACTTATATAAATGTACATTTCTTCTCAAATATGATTTACTTAGCTGAATGCGTATAATAAGAGATGAGGTCATCTTTATTTTACTTGCACAGCTGCATCAAACAGTCAATATGTAAACTTTCGTTATAAAAGTTTTATAAAACCCGTTACTCGGCTACGAAATTATAATTTCAGGTATCCCGTACTTGTAAATCCTATATCTACGTTTCCAAATTTTTAAAATTCCATTGTGAGAACCCAATAGAACAAACAAAACTATAGCCACAGTGCATTTAAAAATATTTGTAAAATACTTAAACATTAAACACACTCATTATTAAAATAGAACGTACAAATATAAAAAAATTACCTATAAAAAAAATAATTATATAAAAAATAATACAACAAAAGGAAGAGAGATTAAATATCATATGTCCTTAAAAATCTGTTACACAAATCATGAACCATTTCAAAGCGTATCTTTTGATGCTGAAAAGATTTCTATAGCATATAATCGATTATAATAAGACCCCTTAGTTATAGATATTCAAGAGTCTCATACTGTGATACTTTATTAATAAGCAAAAGTACCTTTATATATTTCCACATGAACACATAACCACAATAGTTAGTTGAACAATTAGATTCTATTGAAGTATGTTTTCTATGACAGGGTGATTTTTTTTTTATTAATAAACTTTACTTGTCATAGCAAGCATCACCACAGTATTGTAATAAAGAAGATCAGATTTATACCAAGTGATCGAATAATATTTCTACTTTCTGACTTACCAATTACCTTGAGTAAGCAAATTTACGAATTCGTGATTTTGGGTTCCTTACAAGAATGCAAGTGAGACTCCATGAATTAAACTTTCAAGAATCAAAACATAGTAAAATATATTCAGATTTATAGATCCGAAAGAATATATTTATATAATGGTGCCTATTCAAAACAACTACCACAAAACCAACATTATTGTATCTTCTATGGCTATCAGTCTAGCAAACAGTAAGCTTCAGATGGAATTGGGCGACAGATGTGCAGGGATATGGAAGATACTACAATGTAACAATGCAACAATTGCAACAAATACATACAATGCAACAAATGAGATAAGAGTCGCTATCGCACAGGCACGAGCGAGAAAACAATAACCGAGAGGCGTTATTTAAGAACGGAGTAAATAAAAAAAAAGAGGTGATCATTCAATGCAACTGTCACTTGGAGAAGATGCAATAACGCTCAAGATTACATTACTTTTAGTTAAAAACAAACGAGAGAGCAAGGACAGAAAGAGAGCCAGAGGTATAACTGAAAACTGTAAAAAGTTTCTCTTTAAATGGCATCGCTGCTCTTATTTTCACCGTGAACAGTTCAATGTTTTGGCTTCCCAATTTCTAACCTTACATTTTCTGTTATGCTAGAGTTCACTGTTAAATTAATATTTAGAAGAAAGGTGCATGAAGGAGGTAAATAGTTGCCTTACGTGCTAATTTAAAGTTTTTCTTATCTTTGTAGGATAAGTAGGATTTGTCTCTTGTATTTGTCTCTTATCTTTGTGGGATTTGTCTCTGCCTACATTTGTAGGATATGTACTCGGAGTTGTATAGAAATCCTTGGAAATCTGGTGGTAATTACTGATGGTAATTACCACCAGAAATTATCACCTCACATGGGTAATTCGCCCGTGATTATAACCTGATGGATGCATCAGTTTTTTCTAACAGAGACAAACTTAGTTCTCGGGCTCGGACATAAAAGTTTAGGTATTCATTACCAAAGACAATTTATCAATCAGTTGAATTCAATTAAATTACATATATTTTATCGTGTAAATTTTTCTTGTAACTATTGTTAGTTAAAATTAGTATAGTAAACTCGCATTATAAATAATGCAATGTTTAATTTTGCATGGACTAATCGTAGTATTTAGACATTAAATAATCACCTTCACGGATTTGCTAAATATTTAAAAGTTGACTCGCATTTTAAACACTGTATGGCTTTTTGTGAGTATGACTAAGCTTGTGATTCTTTAAATAAGATTTCTGTTTGAAACTAGAATCGCATTCTAAACATTTACATGGTTTTTGGCCAATATGAATACGCTTGTGGCTATTTAGATTTCTGCTTGAACGTAGGCGTGCATTGCAACCTTTGTATTTTTTTTGCGCGTATGAATGAGCGTGTGTATATTTAAACTTTGTTTCTACCTGAAACGAAAATCGCATTCAAAACATTTATATGATTTTTTGTCAGTATGACAAAAAAACCAAATATTTAAATAGAAAAATAGAATTTAAATAGACAAATATTGTGTCTATTTAAATTCGATTTGTATTCAAAAGTATAGTTGCATTCTAAACATTTGTATAGTGTTGTCAGTATGAATAAGCTTGCGGATATTTAAATATGATTTCTGTTCCAAACTAGAATCGCAATTCTATATATTTGTATAATTTTTTCCAGTATAAATAAGCTTGTGGCTACTTAAATTAGATTTCTGATTGAGCCTTGCGTAGTAAACTTTTATATGGATTTTTACCAGTATGAATACGCTTGACTCTATTTAAATTCGATTTATATTTAAAAGTAGACTCTCATTCTAAACATTGTCTAGTTTTTTGCCAATAAGAATAATCTTGTGGCAGCTTAAATTACATTTATGTTTGACAGTAGCCTCATATTCTAAACGTTTATATGGTGTTTCTTCACGATGAATAAGCTTGTGGATATTTAAAGACGATTTCTGTTACAAACTAGAATCGCATTCTAAACATTTCTACAGTTTTTTACCAGTTTGTATAAGCTTCTTGCTATATCTAATACGGTTTCTATTTCAAAGTAGAATCGCATTCTAAACATTTGTACGGCATTTAGCCCTTATAAATACGCTTGTGCTTGATTAGATAAGTTTTGTTTGTAATGAAATTATGTACGGGGTCATACCATAACTACCATGTCAAATACCACTATTTTTATAAAAAATGCTTTACAAAAATGGATCAACAAAAGACGCTTAGTTTTTGCACGAAGTCATAGTGATGCGCGTACCATAGTTTGAGAATTGCTACCGTCTTTTATAACAGTCTATGCACCTCTGTGATCAATACAAAAAGATCTTCAAAGTGTTTTTTTTAATTATATTCCTTTATAATTGAATTTTAATCACTAATTTTACATTAAAAGCATCATCGATATTACATCGAAGCTATGCTATAAAACTCATACGTCTTCTTTTCTGCATAACACAACTCAATCAAAGCCCGTGCGAAAACCCAATTCCATCGTCGTTGGAAAAGAAAAACTTTTTATTGACGATGTATTTAGCTTGAATAAGCGAGTAATATTACAGGTTTCTATAACCTTATTTTCCTCATTTTCCACTTTCCCCAAACAGCGTCTTCTTCTTTATCATCGTTTTATTCGTAAGGTTTCTTTTCATAATAAAACGCCAAGAGAGTGCAAACTCTTGGCAATTCAAATTTCTGATTGCTAAAACCGAGAACAGTTATATTGAATGTTTGGCGAACGAAAATATTTCGCATAAAAGTTTAAATATATATATATGTATATAAATTGAAGAGCGAGAAAGCAGAGCAAGTGTATGATAAATGCGAATTTTTGAATGAAATATAAGATTCAAATCAAAATTTGTGGTTAATTTTGTATTTGATTTTGGAAATCATATCTGTTTATTAATTTGACGAGTATTTTACGCATGAATAAATACGGTGTCAACTAACAATGCTTGACATTATTCCCTTCAAATTTAATTTTATTTGTAATAATATCTTAAACTAAATAATACTAACAGAAGCTACCTGAAAACGTTTAAAAATACCTGAAAAGAGGTTCACCAACCAGAGGAAAGTAGGATGATTGCGTATGTTCTAGGACAAAATTTGCACAAACATGTGCACCTGGAGTGGGGACACGCAAAGTTCTGAGTCGTTGCTTGTCTGGAGTACCCCACTTTCTCAGGAGATGGTGTTAGCTGTACAGATTTTGTGAATATACCGAATGGGGTTTTGACAATCAAAATAATATATTAATGTACATAAGAGCTGTAGTCCCAAACAAGGCCCGCCTACTAATTTAGATAATTGCAAAATGCCATGATCATTTATAATAATCAAAAGTTGTATGCGAAGAATCGTGATCATCTTAAACAAATATCGAAGAAACAGCTAAGTACATTGAATCATTTTTGTGAAGAAAATACTTGTTTTTCTGTCATATACTTTAAACAATTTTGAGGTTACATTTTATTTATATTTTTTTATCGCTCGATAACACTAACGTTCCAAAAGTTCCTAACGTTGCAAAAGATGCACGTTGGTAAAATTCCGATGCTTGTATGAAATAAGATATTAATGTACATAAGCGTAGTCCCAAACAAGACTCGCCTACTAATTTAGATAACTGTAAAATGCCATGATCATTTATAATAATCAAAAGTTGTATGCAAAGAATCGTGATCATCTTAAACAAACGCAGAAGAAACAGCTATGTGGATGGAATAATTTACCTTGATATTTAAACAGAAATAAATAGCGATCTATTCTAGATCACGAAATTTAAGAAGCAATTGAATCCAAGTAGAACATTCGCAGTGATTTTAGAGGTGTTTTGTAAAAAAGGTTCGATTATAGACAAGTGAAAGGAGGACATGCATTCGAATGCATGTTCTTTAAAATATATATTAGATGCCCTTGAACGCAATTTGGAAGTTAAGCCAAGTTATTTATACGATATCCAAACCTCGATCAAAATATATACAGGTAACCACAAAAGATAGTTTGTATGAGAAATGTTCAAATGTAGCGGCAGCAAAAATGTATATAGAGGAATCTATTAAAACGTACAACCGTCAGTAGAAACCGCGATTCTATTATGTTTTTATTCCATCGTATTAGCCTTTGCATAATACCAACAATAAATCAAGGGTAAGGTTTTTAGCAAATATTATTTTGTTTTTCTCTAAGACAATTATGCAAAATTTAAAATATAAAATCGAGTTAACATTTTTTTTTAAATTTAATGTAATATGAATTTTTATTTGAATTTCATTTTGAATTTTATTGAAGTATAGTTTAGGGAACGCAATTCAAGTTGCACTCTTTCAAAAGTATTGATTTTTTTGTGCAATCATATCTAGATCAGATTTAATAATATTTGTAGCATGAGTTTTGGTTGAAGGCTAAAACCTTATCAATTTATGTCTGTTTTCTATCAGGTGATACCCTTTCCTCTATGAAGTGGAACCTGTTTGCCTATCATCCGAAACCTGTTTTCCTAACAACTAAAACCTGTTTCTCTATCAGCTGATACCTGCTTCCCTATCAACTAAAGTTGTTTTCGGCGAAATTGTTCTATTATTCCTACACCAAAACGTTAATACAATAATATTTTACAATGCCAAATATTTTACAATTGGTTATTATTTGTAATCTTCTATATCTTACCAATTTTGAATACAAGTACGCTATTCGAAAGCGACTGCTGAAAAGTCTTTTTATTTATCATTACCTTTAAAGAAATTTTAGGTTGTTTTATTAATATAATTTTTTATCCCTAGACGACCTAGCGTTCCAAAAGTAACTAGATTCATGTTGGTAACGTTTCGATGCATGGTCAAAATAAGATATTAATGTCTATATGCGTTGAATAGGTGTAGTCGCAAAAAAGGCCTGCCTACTAATTTAAAAAAACTGTAAAATGCCATGATCATTTATAACAAGCAAAAGCTATATGCCAAGAATTCTGATGGTCTTAGACAAATGTAGAAGAAACAGCTAATCATTTACCTTGATATTTAACCAAAATAAATAGCGATTCATTTTACATCACGAAATTTAACAAGCAATTAAATCCAAGTACAACATAGATAGTAATTTTAGAGGTGTTTTGTAAAAAAGTGCTTTAAGGGGCAAGCGAAAGGAGGCCATGTAGTCGAATGCATGTTTTTTAAAATGCATATTGGAAATCCTTGAACCCAATGTAATGGTTAAGAAGTGCGTACGATATGGAAACCTCGATCAGAATATTATCAAGTGACCTGAAAAGCTAGTTTGAAAGAATGTATGTGTAAAGGTATTTGAAAGAATGTATTAAAACATACAAACGTCAGTAGCAACCTCAGTGAGATTTTTAGAAAATATTATTTCGTTTTTATCTAAGAAAATTATGCAAAATTTAAAGTATAAAATCGAGTGTATTTTGTTTGGAATTTAATGTACTATGAATTTTAATTTAAGTTACATTTTGAATTTTATTGACGTATAGTTTAGAAATGCAATTCAAGTTGGGCTCTTTCAAAAGTATTTAATTTTTTGTATAATCACATCCAGATCAAATAGTTTTCCAGATCAAAACAGATATGAGTTGAAGGCTAAACCCTATCAACTCATATCTGTTTCCTTATCAACTGAAACCTGATTCTCTATGAACTAAAAGTTGTTTCTCTATCAACTGAAACCTGTTTTCCTAATAACGGAAACCTGTTTCCCTATTAACTGATACCGGTTTCCCTAACAACTAAAGCTGTTTTCGACAAAATTGTTCTATTATTCCTATAGAATAACGTTCATACGAAATTACATTGAAATCGTAGTAGTACATATATCGAAATGTAGGTAGTTTTTAAGTATATCTGTATGTGTGAACTATATAATATTTTACAATGCAATAATCGGGATTATTATTTGCAATCTTCTATATCTTATCCAATTTTCAATACATGTGTGCTATTTAAAAGTGATAGGCAAAAGACTTTTATTTATCATTTACTTTTAATAATTTTTGTATGTGAAATTTGGAGGCTACGTAATATTATTTTTTAGCTCCTGATGACACTAGCGTTCCAAAAATAACGAGCTCACGTTGGTCAAATTCGCATGCATTGTCAAAATAAGATATTAATTTCGATAAGTGTTAAATAGGTGTAGTCCCAAACAAGGCCTGCCTACTAATTTAGATAACTTTAAAATGCCATGATCATTTATAACAAGAAAAAGTTATATGTCAAACATCGTGATCATCCTCATATTTAAAAAAAAAAATTGCGATGCTTTTTAGATCACGAAATTTAGGAAGCAATTGGATCCACGTAGAACATTGAAAGTAATTTTAGAGGTGTTTTGTAAAAAAAGTGTTATAAGGAGCAAGTGCAAGGAGACAATGTATTCAAATGCAAATTTTTTAAAATGCATATTGGAGACCCTTGAACGCAATGTAAAGGTTAAGGAATGTATTGGATATGGAAATCTCGATCAGAATATGTACACGTAAACTCAAAAGCTAGTTCGTATGATAAATGTTCAAATGTAGTAGCGGCAAAAAGGTGTGTAAAAGAATGTATTAAAACGTACAAACGTCAGTAGCAACCGCAATTCTATATTTTTATTTCATTATATTAGTCTTTCCGAGTAACCAACAATAAATTAAGGGTGAGATTTTTGGTAAATATTATTTTGTTTCTTTCTAAGAAAATTCAAAGTATAAAATCTAGAATATTTTATTTTGAATTTAATAAATGTTAATAATAAATTTTTGAAACCTGTTTTCCTTGCAACTAAAACCTGTTTTCCTAACAAATGAAACCGGTTTTCATATCAACTAAAGCTGTTTTCGACAAAATTGTTCTATAATTCCTATACCAAAACGTTAATACAAAATTACATTGAAAACGTGAAAACATATATCGAAACGTCGGTGGTTTTTAAGTATATCTGTATGTATGAAATATATAACATTTTAGAATGCCAAAATCGGTATTATTATTTGTAATCTTCTATATCTTATCCAATTTTTAGCCAAATAAACCGTTTTGTGAAGAAAATACATGTTTTTCTGTCATATACTTTAAACAATTTTGAGGTTACGTGTTATTTATATTTTTTTATCGATCGATAACACTAACGTTCCAAAAGTTGGTAAAATTCCGATGCTTGTACGAAATAAGATATTAATGTAAATAAGCGTAGTCCCAAATAAGGCCTGCCTACTAATTTAGATAACTGTAAAATGCCATGATCATTTATAATAATCAAAAGTTGCATGCGAAGAATCGTGATCATCTTAAACAAATATCGAAGAAACAGCTAAGTACATTGAATCATTTACCTTGATATTTAAACAGAAATAAATAACGATGCATTTGGGATTACGTAATTTAAGAAGGAATTGAATCCAAGTAGAAAAATGACAGTAATTTTAGAGGAAAAAAAGGTGCTATAAGGAGCAAGTGAAAGGAAACCATGTATTCGAATACATGTTCTTTAAAATGCATATTGGAGACCATTGAACGCAAAGGTTGTGGCATGTATGCGATATGGAAACCTCGATCTAAATATATACAAATAACCTCAAAAGCCAGGTCGAATGAGAGATGTTCAAATGTACAGGCAGCAAAAAGGTGTATAAAAGAATGTATTAACATACAAACGTCCGAAGCAACCGCGATTCTATATTTTTATTCCATCATATTAGTCTTCGCGAAATACCAACAATAAATCAAGGGTGAGATTTTTAATAAATATTATTTTGTTTTTCTCTAAGAAAATTAAGCAAATTTTTAAAATCGAGTATATTTTATTTTGAATTTAAAGTATTATGAATTATAATTTGAATTTTATTAAAGTATAGTGTAGGGAATGCAACTCAAGTTACGCTCATTCTAAAGTAATGACTTTTTGTATAATCATGTCCATGATCAAATAGTTTTTGAGCTAATAATATTTGTAGCATGAGTTTTGGCTGAAGCCTAAAATTCCTCGCTACTCATATGTGTTATCTTATCAACTGTTTCTCTATGAACTAAAACCTGTTTCCTATCACCTTAAACCTGTTTTCCTAACAACTGAAATCTATTTTCTTACCAACTGATACCTGTTACACTAACGTTCTAAAAGTAACTAGATTCAAGTTGGTAAAATTCCGATGCTTGTACAAAATAAGATATTAATGTACATAGGCGTTGAATAGGTGTAGTTTCAAACAAGGCCCGCTTACTAATTTAGATAACTGTAAAATGCCATGATCATTTATAATAATCAAATATTGTATGCGAAGAATCGTGATCATCTTAAACAAATATCGAAGAAACAGCTAAGTAGATTGAATCATTTACATTGAACAGAAATAAATAGCGGTGTATTTGAGACCAGGAAATTTAAGAAGGAATTGAATCGAAGTGATACAATGATAGTAATTTTAGAGATGAAAAATTTCCTATAAGGGACAAGTGAAAGGAAAGCTTGTATTCGATTACATGTTTTTTAAAATGCATATGGAAACCTCGATCTAAAAATGTACAAGTAACCTCAAAAACTAGT
>WYDF02262712.1:13874-33070 GCA_009867245.2 Adranes taylori
AAGAAAATTATGCAAAATGTTAAAATAGATATTTTTTTGAGTTTAATGTATTATGAATTTTAATTTGAGTTTCATTATGAATTTTATTGAAGTATAGTATAGGGAATGCAACTCAAGTTACACTCTTTCTAAAGTAATGATTTTTTTCTATAATCATGTCCATCATCAAATAGTTTTTGAGCTAATAATATTTGTAGCCACAGCCACAGCTGTAGACTAAAATTCCTCGCTCTCATATGTGTTATCCTATCAACTGTTTCTCTATGAACTGAAACCTGTTTCCCTATCACCTTCAACCTGTTTTCCGAGTAACCGAAACCTGTTTTCCTATCAACTAAAGCTGTTTTGGGCAAAATTATTCTATTATTCTTATACCAAAACGTTAATACATGTATCGAAATGTTGGTGCTTTTAAGTACATCTGCATGTGTGAACTTTATAATATTTTACAATCCCAAAATCGGGGTTATTATTTGTAATCTTCTATATTTTATCCAATTTTGGATGAAACTGTGCTATTCGAAACTGGTAGCTAAATAATCTTTTTGTGAAGGAGATTTCTTTTTATCATTTACTTTAAAGAATTTTGATGTTATGTTTTATTTATATTATTTTTTATCGCTAGATGACCTAGCGTTCCAAAAGTAACTAGCTTCACGTTGGTAGTTCGTATTTGAAAAATAGAGGTGGGTTCAGTGCTCATTTGTTAAATTCTCTCATCGGATTTTTATCAAATAAACATATATTGACAAATGAAACAAATGAAATACTAATTTTAGTCACACTAACTAACGTTTCAAATCATGTCTTTAAAGAAGCATTTTTTTTTATTTAAAAAAATTATACTTATCTACAAATTTAAATATAAAACTGAATCCTTGAAAATGAATAAGAATCTTGACATACGAAGACGGAATAAAACCCAGAGAATGAAAGCGTAACTTCCCTATTATACAGTGTTTCCTGTCTGCTATTTCCTGTAGTAATGTTGGGAACTCGGGAAGAACGACGAACTGACGACGGGAATTTGAGTTTGAGAAATGCATTTTTTTTTCAAAAGGGAAACACAAACGCTACCGTTTAATAAGCAATAAGACAGTTTCCAAGTAAAAGTTTTTAAGCGATTGTGTTGAATATTGAAGTTGCCGTCTACGATGAAACGATGTTATCTTGCTTTTAAATATTGTAGAAGAGAGACGTTCTAATCAGTACGGAAACTTGACAGTTCATAACTTCTTCTGATGATCTTTAATTTTTACTTTTATCTACATTTTTCGCTCTAGCATAGCTACAAAATTTTAATCGGAGGGGGTTTGCTGTATTTAGTTACGTACACAATTTAAATTTCAAAACAATTAAACAATTGAAATTAATTAATTTAAATTTGTGACATTGAATCGGTGAGCCCTAACTGAATAAATAATTTCTACTTCGAATTAAAACACACTCAATTCTACCTGGAGATGGTAGAGCCTTAATCACTGTTTCATTTAGGAGCGTAGTTTAAAATTAATAAAATGTTATATAGAGGTATGAATAATTTTATACACTAATAAAAGTAAACGAGGATTTATGGAACCTTGTTTGATTAAAACCAAGAATTAATCTTAATAAACCAAGTACGGTCCATGTATTAATAAAATACAAATCAAATAAAACACAATTGATTTTAAAATATTCGTTAGTAACCAAGTAATTTAGTATATATGCAACAATAATTATAGTGGGTTTAAGAATTTAGCCAAGTAATAAAACAAGAACTGCTGAAGATTTATTTGATTTCCATAAATATTAATTAAATTATAATTTGGGTTCAAGATTTAATTAGATATATTAGAGTTTGATTGACCATAAATGATTATTTCTATATTTCAATTGTAAAACTTATTTATGGTAAAACTGCCTGTAACTGACTGCCTCTTCTCCAACTAATTCGTCTAGCAAACAAACTGCTAACGTAATAACAAAATTTTACAAAATCTAGCCATCCTGGAATACAGTATCATGCGTACAAAACTATCTACCATAGAACTAAATTAGAAAGGGGACAAATTTCCTCGTTACACAATGGCGCGTGAAAATTTATACACGACATGGAATTAGGCTAGTTTCCACGAAAACTCAGTTGGTCCTGAAAACTCCCAATTGATTAGGGATCAGAAAATGTTACAAAAACTATAGTTTTTAACTAGGGTAGAACAAAAGGTATTTTTATTGATCAATGTTTTAGAATGTGGACGTAGTGCTGAAAACTTAAACTTCACTTTAATATTTATTTAGTGTGCTATCAATCAGTCACTGTACTCACTGTCAATTATGGAAAACTTGCATATTTGAAACTGTTAAGCAGCCTGAAAGAACCAAGTTCTTAACATTTATTAAGCCTCAAAATCTCGGGGGTTCCTGATTCTCGGGCAGATTCTGATGGTTAATAAATGTACATGAATAGAGAAAAATATTAATTAATATTTATTCGGCTAGAATGGCTATTAGAATTTATTCAATCACTATCGCATCATTATAAAACTAGTAATAAACTAGCGATGATTATTTATCATACTATATTATAGACTGACTTGCCAACGATACAATTAAGAATACAACGATATCGATCAAGTATAACATCAAGCATACCAGCTTGGATCAAGTAGTAATTATATAATGCACCTTAAGAACTAATGATGAATTTAATAGATTACTACTACATAACGATTACTGCTTAGAATTGATCAAAGGGAGTAAATAAAGTATATATACTAACAATCTACGATTGGCAATAATAGAACTTTTATTTTGGACTTCTATTTCGGGCCCAGAATTGGTCCGGAGGGGGGCATATGTAACGATAGAAATGGCTACGCAATTAAAATAATAAAGACTGCATTGTCAAAGTGATAATAAATTAATTATTAAACCAAAACTATGCTTGAATAAATGAATCCAGTAAATTAAATTCTACGTTAAGATATATATATATATATATATTTATATTATATATATATTATTTTAATTGCGTAGCCATTTCTATCGTTACATATGCCCCCCTCCGTACCAGTTCTGGAACCTCGGAATTCAGAAAACTCATAGCATAACAATAGCTTGTATATATATATATATATATATATATATATATAGATGACGCTTCAGTTAATAACAAGGCAGACGTTTTCGGGTGTCACCCATAAGCGCCTTGGGGGTTAGTTATTCGATCCTATGTAACGTACGTCGATTGCAGTTTCATAGCAGACACTTCTTTCATCTTCCGTCACTTAGCGATTCACAGTCGCTACTCCCCGGAACCATTAGGTTCGATTCGGTCTTCAAATTGCAAAAAGTACTTGTAGCCAACATAAAATTCTGAACCTTAAAGCAGGAGGGAAATAGGCAGTAAACTAGTTACAGAAAGAGCCACTATTATTGGAGCCAAGAGTTTTTGGCGAGCACAGCGGATCTCCTATCGGGAGCCTCCGCTGCCAGCTGTTCCAGGTTTTCGAAGATGATATATATATATATATATATACAGCATTTTTTAGCCATTTGCAGCAGTTTAGTTTGCAAGTCTAAGTACTTCACGTCATTTTGTTTCTAAAACAACGCTTAGCAATCCCTACAGTTCTCTGCTTTTAGTACTTGTTTAAACTTAAAGTAAAGAATGTAATCATGTTCATG
Organism: Adranes taylori; assembly: GCA_009867245.2. Classification (NCBI taxonomy): domain Eukaryota; kingdom Metazoa; phylum Arthropoda; class Insecta; order Coleoptera; family Staphylinidae; genus Adranes; species Adranes taylori. The sequence goes on from WYDF02262712.1 coordinate 17,544, forward strand.
TATTAATTTAGTCGCTTGTAATTATGCGACAGAAACATTGAATCAGTTTAGTGTAATAGAAACACGTAAGTCAAATATTATTTGATCTATTAAACCAGACTAGAGAAATATTCGAATGAATCATGTAATTTATGAAGATAAGTATTAAGTTCATTTAAGGAATACAATAACAAGCTAAAGTTAGATTTGATTATTGCACAATCGATATTTATTTAATGACGCATTTCAAAACAATTGTACTGTTTTATACATAGCTATCTTTAATCACACTAGAGTTGTGAATTTATTTTAAATGTTTTTAAGATTTATTGAACCATTATTTATCGCACTTAAATTCATTTGAAGCATTGTGGAGGCAATATTTATATTGTTACAAATCACCACAGGCTCATTACAAACATATGGTATAGAAACATATATATATATATATATATATATATATCAGTATTAGATACCTCAGAAGATACAACAGCAAAAGTATGATCGGTGACAAATGAGGTACACTTTGCAACAGGCATTTTGAAAGTACTTCTCCTGCCTCAATTTCTCATCCGTCTTTTGGATTGTTTTGTGCGCAGGATTTCATTAGCTTCATCTTTTCCTTTTTTTCACCAAATGGCTTACGCGTTTTGCTAAAATTACAACAAAATAGGGATTTTGAGAATAGAACATATCACCATACATACATCCATATATTGGTGATCTACAATGGAAGTAGCAGTAAGCACGTAAAAATGGTGGATAAGAAGCAACGGTCATGATTGAGGTGCGTGTGGACGGGAAAATTTGGTAATTCGATGAAGATGAGGTTGATGATATGTTAAAGCATATTGTTATATGGGGCGGAGGTGTGGGGTATTGATAGAAAGGATGGAAATTAAAGGACTAATTGTTGGTAAGCTTAAGAGAATGATAGGTCTAAAAAGATCAAGGCTATCAGAGGTAGTGAGAAATGAGTGTTGGCAATTTAAAAGTTGGAATAAGGCATTGGCAAAATTGGTAAGATATAAAACGAAAGTAATGGGGGACGAATGTAAAGGAGTGTTATGGAAAAGCTGGGCAGATGGAAAAAATGGAGAACATAAATGAATAGGAGACAGATAGAAAGTGTGCATATGAAAGGAATGGGATGATAGATGGTTTGAGAAAATCTGGAATGCAGAATGGAGTATGAATTAAGTGGATGGTAGGTATAATAGGAGCTACAAAGATATCCAGGAATACGGAGTGTGTACCTGATTACACACTACATGAAAGCAAAAATTACAATGGAGGTAAAGAGAATGCTTTAGGTGCGGGAGAGAGGAAAACGGAAATAGGTTCTGGATGTAAAAAAGGAGAGGATGTGTTTAGGAAGGGATACTGAAGAAAGAATCATGTTGGAAAGTTATAAAGGAAAGAAAGATGAAAATGTAAGATAAAGCAGGGATTGAAGCAATATGTGGTGTCATTGACACGGACAGATAAGTCACTGCGGGGAATCCTTGGTCCTCTATAATCTTCCTCGATCAGGGTTATATTTAATTTGAATTGCTTTTATTTTGAATTGTAATTTGCAAACAGTTTTTGCACACAATTATTGTAAATTAAAAAAAATAAACAATTTTGAACTTTCATAGGTAATATCATGCTTTATAATATTGAACGAAATCAAGATACGAAATTAGGCGAAATATAAGCTAAAGGAATACCCAAAAGAATTGTTCCGAAGGTAAAATCCTTGTTCCTTTTCGTATAAAAAATCTATATTTTCCAAAGAAAATTCTATTCTATTAAACTGACTGCCCAGAAAAACAAATAGAAAAACTAAACAAAAAATAATGTTAAATTGTCAGGAGACCACATCATTACAAATGCTTGTTACACATTTGTATCAAACCATTCTATTTTTCTACCATATTAAACAAAAATAGAAATTAACACAAAAAGCATATGGAAGTAACAGCATCAAAGCAACAAAATTAGGTTATTGAAAACAATACTTCTTTTCTTCTGAGTGTGTCGTATTTGTGAAACGAATATTCGTCCTTGTAAATGGTTTAAGGAACAATTTTTCATAAAAAAAAGTTTTTTCTTGCTCAAAAAATTAAAAGAAGGGACAAATTTTGATGTCTGTTCAAGTATTCCTCCTTCTGGATGAAGTTTTGTAGACAGGTGTAGACTTTGAGCTCGCAGACCGGTTAGTTTCATTTTTCTCATAAATCCAATATGGCGGACAGGAGCCATTTTTCTTGTTCAGAAATTTCGTATTGAAACTAGGAGACTGAAATTTTGCACACATTTAACACCTTGTATTATGCGTCGAATAAGAAAAGTTCCATGTTACCAAATTGTATAGGAAGCGATGTTGCCACGTTTGAAGTTTAACAAATTTCTTGAAATATAACGATAAAAAATAGGACATTCGAATATACTTTATTGCATAGGCTACATAAAGGCCCTTCGATTTTGTTTGAAACATGTTTTTCCAAAATCACAATTTAACATATATACATGGTGTTTTTTGGTTTGCTAACTTTAGGGTCCATTTTCTCGAAAAATTTCGCAAGTAATTTTTTTTATTGAATGAAATCATGTATAATTTTTTTTTTTTATTTCTTGTGTCGCAAGTCCCTTTAATACTTAAGCGATTAAGCTAGTTTAGAAACTTGAGAAACTTGGTATATATAATGTAATATAAGATGAGGGGATCTCAATTTTGCCAGTATGATCAACGGAACGTACTTGACCGATTTTGAGCAATAAATTTTTTTTTAACTTTTTAGTAACACCATGTATATTTTCTTATAGTTTGGTAACCCTTGTGATTTGCTTTACAATGATACCATATATGTTGGACCTGACCCTTATAGCTTTTAAAATCTCTCTTACATCTCATTGGCCTATATTTTCCCACGCTCATATGTCATATATTTTTAAATGAAACAAAACACGATTGGTTTTCATTCGTATTACATTATATATATATACCAGGGCCATACAAGTTTTTGACAGTTTGATAAATTTCATAGAAGTTATTTGAAAGACTAAAATATTTTCAAAAAAACAAAAAATTAATAATAATATATATAAATCTAGATGCATAAATAAAAGAAGATGTATGTATGTTACCTACGGGCTTCTAAACCGCTCAACCCATTTCGATCAAATTTTCAGGAAAACTAACATAGCGGGTGATCCTGTGAAGCTTGGTGTAGAACGGGAATACGAGAACACGGGAATTTTTGAACACATATTTTTTAAATTATTACATTACGTTCCATTCGAATACGCGCATGTTCTTATTTACTTAAAGGGCGAACACAGGAACACGGGAAAACGGGAACAACGGGAACAGACGTACGAGAATACGGGAACTCGTATTCTTGAAATGTTGTTAGGCCATATCCTTATGCGTGACTGCAGGCTGCAGGCCGCGGTAATAAGGGCCGTCATGTACACGGGAATACGGGAATATGGGAACACGGGAATACAAGAATACGGGAATATAGATATACGGGAATCCGGGAACGCATATTGAAATTTTGTTAGACATATCGCTGGTCGCGACAAAGCCGCAGCTGCAGTTTTCTTCTGAACGTATGGGTTTGTGGACTTTAATGCTACTTTTCTGAATAGTCTTATAATCACATTCTGAACATTGAAACGGCTTCTTTCCCGAATACATTATTTTATGAGTCGTGAGTTTAGTGCTAAAGTTACAAGAGAAAATTTACAAGACAAGCCATATAAGTGTTCTGAATGTGATTGTATTAAAACAAATTGATAGGCGTCTAATTATTTATAATATAATAGTACTATAAATAGCACCGGAAATAAACGATGCAGGGTTCTAATCGAATAGTCCCGTCGAAACGTTCATACGTCTCGACAGGGCAAGACGCAGCACTGAGATTAACCGTAAAAGTCACAGGTCGGTCGTTTCGCGTTAATTGAAAATGGATAACATCTCGTTTCTAATTATAGCTGGAGCGATGGAACAAAGCTTATGGGACGCAGGAAGCAACACTCTATCAGTTTCCACACATTTCAACCTACTAGATCTACATTTAACTTCAAAAAGAAGTTTTAAACATACCGTATCTCGCATTATGTGGTCAAAATACGTGTTTTTCCAACTTAATGTCTCTAATGAGAATTATTAGTCGTCCTTGATACGATAAAGCTATAAACACCGTCGAAATTTTTTAATATTTCGAAAACCAACTTGCATCCGGTACTGCTGAAAATCCTACAATTTTGAATATTGTAAGGAGAGAAAAAACAGGTAAGGGAATTATAGAAGAAAAATTGGAATGGAAAGAATTGTAATGGACAGGATTGGTTAAGAAAAGTAGAAAGGAGATGTTGAAAAAGGAATTAGACAGAGTAAAATGAAAGGATTATAAGGTTGTAATATGCAAGTGATGCATGGAAGAATCTAAGAATGAACGAGGCGATAGGCAATGATAGAGTAGAATGCATGGTAAATATTAAAGAGTGGGAGAACAAATGCAGAGCGGATATGAGGGAGCAGAAAGGGTAAAGAGAGAATGAGTGGAAATGGTGTGGCAATGCAAGATGAGTGGCAATGGTACGCGCGAAAATGAGAAGGATATAAAGGAAGAGGAAGTATTAAAGGAAGTGCAGCAGTCCTTGATGGAATTCCAAGTGTTTGAAGATCATGTTTGTTTTTGTACCGATATTTGACTTAACATACCGATTCGATGAGTGATAAAAAGATGCGAATGGACTGTGTCCTTCTTATGCGTGTTTGTACAGAAGCTACGTGTATAGGCAGACCGTATAGTATTCTCAATTTTTTAACACTAATTACTAGACATCTCTTCATATCTTGTGGTTTTCTGATTTTCGGAATCAGTTTTGTCATTTGGTTAACTGCTATCACACCTTTTTCTACTGACGCTGATAATGCTAGAGCAAATCGAAGAAATGTTGGTGAGGATCATCGAGCTTTCAAACTCATCGTCCTCGATAAAGAAAGATTGAACATCACGTTTTTGCGTCGAGTACAGAAAAATAACTCGTGACGCGTAGAGAAGCCGCCTCACCGGTTGTATCACTTTTTATAGGTTGGAGATGTCTGAATAGAAAGGGAATTGAGGCATTAGTAAAAGGATTTAATGTACACCAGAGGATGCGAGAGGAATGGGAAGAAGGTGGAATAAATTATTTGGAAATAAATAAATTATTTGGAATAATAATGATTGAGAGATATTTTAATGAGAACAGGGTGTTGACAACCGGAAAGAAACAAACCGGAAAGAAACAACCGGTGATCCGAAAAGAAATTTTGCATAATGTTTTTGGATTGATAAGCAGCATTTGACAATATAGTGACAGAGGGTGAAAATAGTGGGAATGTCAGAAAGAATAATTGGGATTGTAAGAGAAATTTACGAAAGGACAAGGTAAGAGTAAGAGTGGGAAATTGCGTATCTGAATCATTTCAAGTAAAGAAGGGAGTAAGACTGGAATGTCCAGTAATATTTACGTATCAGATTTGGAAAATGTGTTGACACGGGGTGATGCCTAGGCAAGAGAAAGAATTGATTGAAAGGGTGAGTAAGTTTATGGAGAAAGGAGGTTTACAGGTGATTGTGTAAAAAATGGGAATGATGGTGTGCAAAAAGGGAAGTTGGAGGAATAACAAAAGAGACAAGCTTGAGTTAGGAGGAAATGTTTGGAGGAACTTAGAAGGAAAATTGTGAAAAATGTTTTGCGTTAAATTATAATGAAACTGCAACGAACATGTCATATTGCGAGTGCACAAAGCAAGAGTAGCAACAGAAAGGTTAATGAAAGTGATCAGTGTGGAAAAAGAAAGTTGGGTATACGGTGAGAATGAGAATCACAATAATGGAAGTTTGTTTGCATAGTATATTGTTATATGGAGAGGAAGAATGGAGTGTAAAAGAATGAGCGGAGATGGAAAAGGTGATGTGTGGAGGAGAATAATTGGAGTGTTGCTGATAAAAATGCTGAAAAGGGTCACCGGTGAAACGAGAAAAATTGATATAGTGGCCCTCCTGAAATTGCTCCGTCAAGTAACATGTAACTGTATAAAGTAACATATTATTACAAGTGGAACAAAAGAGTATGCAACAGACAACAGTCTTTCGTGTTTTGTAATATTTGTTGGACAAAAAATTAGTACCTTCTTATTTATTGAATTGGAATAACAAGTTTTTGTGATTCCAAGTTAAAATAAATCTTTGAAGGATATTACGTTCGGATTGCAGAAGTAGCAATCCGTACCATAGACGAAGGCTTAATCATCGATAATTATTTAACAATAAAATTTCAATGTACAGATTATGTATTGATACAAATCCAACACAACCATGAAACACAGATTGCGTTCTAGTTCTGGATGTTGTTTTTATTTGACTGCACCTAGCCATATAAACATACATACACACATCCATACATCTATATACACATATGCGACGTATCTAGTTGGTGATGTTTCTGTTTGGTTGTTCCCTGATAGTTAGCCGAACCACTCGAATTTCTGCTTCCTTCGGGAGTAAGTTTCCGCAGATTTTGTTATTCCCGCCGCATCGAGCTTTGCCTAGAAGCCTGACTTGTCTCTCTAACGACGTGTGTGCACGCTGCGAGAGCCAGGACTGTTTGCTGTACAGATTTTTTATTACTTTATATATATTTTTTTTGTGCGGGTTTTTGATATGATTTTCTATTTTATTTGGGCAAGAGTAGAATGTTACCTGCGTTTTGGAAATATTGAAATACTCTTGGCGTGATGTTTATAAAGGATTTCCTCGCTTGATCAGATTTTTCTATTGTAGATATGGACTGTCTTTTATTTAATACGTAACGTGAATTTATTTTTGCACTGAAGCTTTTTTCATAAACCAATTTTAAAGAAAGCACAGCGTAAAGACCAAGCAATGGGTAAATAGTTACTTCGTAATATCTCCAGAAAGTGTTACAACAATTGGACGAATAAATGTTATACTCACCTCAAAGAAAGCCCCTACCTACTAAATCTTTTCTTCTGCAGCTCAAACGAACCACCTGGTACATTTTGATTTATCCTACATCCTGGATCGAGATCACTTGTGCTCTTTGAGATTGCTTTATTGCTATATTTTTCTGCCATGGCTTCCATTCTCTACTATCATCACGTTTTTGTTTTCTGTAGTTTCCTTTCAGTTTTTCCTCGCCTCAATTCGTATACACAAAACTTCTTTCTTGTACAACCACGGAAGTGGAGCTTCTCGCGTCTTATACACCGAGCACTATAGTATCCTCAAAATTTTAACACCACTTACTAATCTTTTCCTCATATCTTGTAGTTTTCCGATTTGCGGAATGAGCTTTGTTATTTGGTTACCTACTATCACACCTCTTTCGACTGACGTTGATAATTCTAGACCATATCAAAGAAATGTTTGTTCGCATTCCGATTGTTCTCATCAAAAAGAAGGATGGAACGCCATGCTTTTGTGTCGATTACCGAAAAATAAATGTCGGGACGGTTAGCTAGACCGATTCACTTCCAGGCATCACGGAGACTCTCTCCGAAACTTGGGATCATCGAAATGGCTACTCGTAGATCCCAATGTCCGAAGATTCCAAGTAATACACGACTTTCGCAATTCAGGATAGAGCCCACTATCATTTTCAATTTATGCTATTCGGGCTTAAAAGAACGCTCCGCCCAGGTTTCAGCGAACGTTGATGAAAAGATTAGCAGGATATCTGTAGCATATTTGCTCTGTTGTATCTAAATAATTTATGACAACTAGTATTTAATTTCAGTAGAATACCAGAGTTGACACTGGGTTATTTTGACTTTTCCCACTAACCAATAAAATGTATTGTGCCGCTATTACCGCTATGAACGAACGTATAAACTCCGTGTTTGCTAGATATAGGAAGGGATACAATTTGAGGCCCATCTATTTACAAGAATGAACTACTTATAAACAGAACAATGTGTGTGAGCACGTATGTATGCGGGGTGCATGTGTGTGCGTGTATTTCTCGGCTGAATGACGTGTTATTGTTTATTATTTATTATGCATGTATGAGGAGTGGAAATAGCGGTACACGTGAGTTGGAATAGCGGGAGTGAGAATGCATACATGGTACACTAGTCTTCTTTTGGCTGTGGTTTACACACATATGGTGCGCTGCTAGATGGCTGTGTACAGATTCCTGTTAATATTTTGAATTGAATAGAGACTCGTATCGCGGAGAAAATGTCGTGTGGAACACCACACAGAAACCGGCACCGCAGAGTAAAAGTTGAGCAAGGCATATGTCTGTAAAAGCGAGATTTTTAAGCATATAGAGTTAGCTCCTGATCAGCTCTTCAATTTCCTTGTCATGGCCAGCGCCCATAGCAGACATACAGTAAGCAGCAGCCGAGCCAGCAGACATACAAATATCCCAGCGACAGTCGCCAGCGTTTCTACCACTTTTGGTAAGAGAAATATATTTTATTTTGAATAGCTTTGTCTTTCTTTTCCCATCCCGCCGACATATCTCCTATTCACTGGTGCATGTTATACTAACTTGCGTTCACGGGATTAGTACTGTGTGTTCAGGTGACGATAGCGAGGGTGTTACTGTGACTGATAGTGGTCTCCTTTTCTGTGTTCCATTTGCAAGATTGCTTCTAACCCCGTACGTCTACGGGGGTTAGTTTTAGTGGCTCAGGTTGCAATAATACGCACCTTAACCGGGTGTTATTGTAACTGATAGTGATTTCCTTACTATTCATTTTGTTAAAGTATGGTTAACGCTAACTTACGCTAACCCTAACTTACGTTAGCTAACTTACGGGGTTAGTTTTGGTGACTTAGGTGACAATAACACATACATTCGTGAAGTTTTATTGTAACTGGTAGTGATATCAGAGTATTCCTGCCCTGCCCATTATACATATCGTACATTAAAATTTACCCGCCCTTGTAATGTACATGCTTCCAATATTTTCATATACACGCTTCCCATATTTTCATTATTTCATCACCGCACTTTTTGCTTACATGCATCGCTGTTATTTTTAATCCACCGCTTATATATTGCTTTTTTTACTGTTTATTATGCTGACTGCCATAAAGGCGTTATTAATTTAATTTGATATTCATTTTTGTTTATGTGTCATTGATATTTAATTGCGAATTAATATTTTCTTTCTCTATATTGTATAAAAGAACAATGGTGCATTTTGTTAAATTATTAATGCTGTTTCACTCATTAGAATTAAGTTTAATGACAGCTGCCCAACAAGAACGAGTATCTCTGGTTTACTCATCAGACTAGCAGCTACCTGTGCCCTCTGTAAGCGATTGAGCACCCGAGGGACAACTACAACAGTTTCTATGTGCGGCCTCACGTTAAACGCCCGAAAACTACATTTTCCGGGGGATATGAAGATTCTATAGTATTTAGATATTTGTTTGTGCCATCTGTGACAAATCGCTAAGGCTCTCCATTAGCAGCGTTGACAGTGGATGCCCGTCACAATAGGTTAGGTTAGGATTATCAAATGCTCTGAATTTTGGTAGATTTCTGGTATTATGGATTCCATATTCCCAGAACTTAACTGTCTCTTATCTAATAAATTTTGTGATTTTCATCTGGATAAATTGAAATATTCTTTCCATCCTAAGACTAATCATTGTTGTCCAGTACCATGTTATTCAGAAGAGCAATCGCGTGCAGTTTCAATGTAACCGTATTTTTAGTATCATCGTCAATTAAAGGACAAAAATTTTTTTGATTTTCGTTGGTCTTTGGATTGTAGCATTGTCTTTTCAAACAACTTCCATTTGGTTTTGTAAAATCGGGTTCGGAACATTTAATGACTGTTCTATCTTATCTTGGTGTTTTATCTTGTCTAATAAATAGTTTGCGTTTAGAAAGGCTACTGCAGAATCAACCCAGACTTGATGATATAACGGCTCATACTTTCGGATTCTGTATGGCCAGTATTTGACCATGTATTATCCAAGTAATAAACTTTGCCCTTTGTTTTATATAAATATTCCTCCAGTGACATGCTATGCCTTTCACAATTTCGGAATTTCATGTTAAGGCTTTTCAATAAATCCTAAGAGGTCGAGTTTTTGAAATCAGATAAGTCCGGGTTGTTGATCACTTCCCTATATACCTTATCAACAGTGGGAAGTTAACTGCTTATAAACAAGCAACTTAGGTCTGAACAAAGTATAGCTTAAGGATTATCGAATAGTTGGAGAGAGTACATAATTATATAATACATTGATATTCATTTGAATCAATGGCGAAATATTAATGGAAATAACTTTTTGCTTAACCCTTTAAAAGCACATTCAATTTGGATATTGGTTGCTCATCCAACACAAAAGCATCTCCCGCGTCTTGCATTTTAAATGCTGAGAATAGCAATTGTATTCGATTGTGTTCGAATGTCATTCCAATATCGATGCAGCGCATTAACCAACTAGGAATTGTTTTTCTATAGAATAATAGTTCTTCCAGCAATTTATTTTCGTCACACTACCCCAGAAAAGCTATGTTCATATTATATAGTTATATAGAGAATTTGCAAATTAGTTTAAACTAAGAAATTAAAATATTATTGTTTACAGTAATTAGTTAAATAAAACAAAACGACGTAGTGTTCCTTAATTCCAATTTGAAAGCAAAATAATATGCTTTAGGCTTGATTAGTATAGAAGCTACAAACTCTATAACAAAGCATGTTACTGTAAAAGATAAGTCTTTTTAAATTACAAATTAAATTAATGAAACAGATGCGATCCGGAAACCCTATATTGAATTAAACTAATAATAAACAGAAACGTATTCATTGCTTAAAAGATGCAGCGTATGTACGTATAAGAGTAGGGGAATTAAAGTAAACGCCTATCTAATTGCATGCAGCAGAGAGAGAGATAAACTGTTGCTTGCTTTACTGTCGATGTAACATACACGCTACCTATGTTTAATATGTTTTCCGTAGATTATGTGTATGACGGTTTATGAACTCTAGCAGGGTATATATATTATATGGATGTACGAAAGGCATACATACTGCCCGCACGCTCCACTGTGTAAGAGATCACAACAGGATTAAAATGATATGCTTGGCTCGTCGCTGCTACTGCTACCGCATATACTACTACGTTCTGTTGTAACCTGGAAATGCCGCGAAGAGTGATTGTGTGTTACGCTGCCACGTTGGATCGAATTAATTCCGAGATTTGTATAGGATTGTATGAATTAAACCTTGTCGGAAAATGAAATGTAGTGTGATTGCTACACATGGACCCATATAACAGAGTACAAGTTGAGCGAAGGCATTCGAGATGGTATAATAATTTAGTTCCTGATTTTGAGAACTCATAGATAGAGCAGCAGCAGCAGCCAGCAGAGCGCCCCGGCCAAGCCTGGCACACCTACACAACACACAGAGTGACAGGAAGCGACAGTCGCCAAAAAATAACTCATTTGGTGAGCGATTTTATATGCCATAGACAGTTCTGTTTATCACATGTAATTCTGTATAGCTTTGTTTCTTTTTCTCGGTATCACCAACCTGTTTTCTATTCACTGTACCAGTTTTATATAGGTTTTTAAAATGGAACGTTGTGACAGACTCTCGATCTGTTACAGCTGCTGAGCAACTATAACTAGCCCCATGTACGCCAGTTAGTATTATATACTTTAGTGAATAGAAAACAGGTTGGTGATACAGTAGAAAAAGAAACAAAGCTATACAGAATTACATGTGATAAACAGAACTGTCTATGGTATATAAAATCGCTCACCAAATGTGTTATTATTTTGGCGACGGTCGCTTGCTGTCACTCTGCACATTGTCTCTGCTTAGCCGGGGCGCTCCGCTGGCTGCTGCTACTGATGGTCTTTCTTCGAGGTCTCAAAATCAGGAACTAAATTATTATGCCAAATATTTTGCAATTTATAGACGAGAGCCTTCGCTCAACTTTTATTCTGTTATAAGGGTCCATGCGTAGCAATTGCATTACATTTTATTTCCCGACACGGTTTAACTCATACGATCCTAGCTCAGTATTAATACTAAAGTCTCGGTATTAATTCTACCCTATGTGGCAGCACAATACACAATCTCTCTTGGCGGCATTCCACGCATTACAACAGAACTCGATATTGACTGACTGTGTTACGTATGAAGGATAAGAGATAGATTGCTAGGTTTCGATGTATGAGCGTAGAGAAGGATGGATGAAGATAACCGAAAATGCAAGGTATGTGGTTTGAAAAAAAAACAGATAGGGAGCATTGATTCAATAGGTGTATGGGGATATTTTTGAATGAAAAACATGTGGAAATTTCAAGAGATTGGGAATTGTGTTTTGGGGAAGAACGGAAGGGACTGAAAGTGGTCAGGGACGTATATAAAGTATTACAAAAAATAACGTGATTTGGAGAAGTAGAGAATAGAATTTGATTTTTATTTAATTTTGTGGAAAAATCTTGTATATTATATATTATTTTTATTTCGATGCCAATAAAGGTTTATATACAAGAGTTTTAGGAAATAAGATTTATAGCAGTAATATACTAATCTGTCAAACTAAATTATAAATAAGATCAGTTTGTATATTCCTACAGCCGAAAATAGGGAGATAAAAAAATAAGAAAAAAAACTAGAAATTCGCTTCAAATATTTAAACGTGAGATTTCTGCTCATGATGACAAGGATTTTCTCGAATTTTTGTCGTAAAACTAAAATAATAGTTTCACCTTAAGCTGCTAATATTAAACCGTCACATCAGTCTGATATTATTTTTAACTCTAGTTTTATATGCAGGCCAAAAATTGATCAAAATAACAACTAGTAAAATTAAGTAAGCTCCTATAAATAATCTTGAAGATCCCACCCCAAATTTCCTGCAGCTTGGCAGCTATCATGAACAATGCACACATAACAAAAAAAATTAGTTATGACTCTCGCAGCTACAGTTTAAAATCCATATCACATATTCCCATACCACATATTTCCACGATATTATCTATTTTCAAAAATTTGACGTGTCCACAACCACACGATCTTCCAAGCGGGGGAAATATCCAAACAGAAAGTACCCAATCAAAAGAACCTATAAAAAAATTAATGCTTCATAGTCGCCAAGATAAGGCAAAGAAAAAATTTTCGAGCATCTTCAGATTTCTCTTATTCCAGAATTGATACTTACCAACTAAATAAATAGCTACTTTTCTCATTCTCTTTCGTTTCTTATTGCTGCTGCGATGTTCAGTGAATTCCAGGAAACGAATGAAATGTCAAATTCACCCTAAGGAAACCACATGCCAAATAATATGCTAATTAAATCATATGCCAAATACCATCCTAATGGCCATCAAGAAAGATATAACTCCAAAAATCAATCTTTGCAAATGTGGTAAACAATTTGTTGTGCCATAATAATCCGTAATACGGCTTGGAATATCTTTAATCCACAATTTGGGCTTTACAACAGATAATATCTATTTAGTTTTTCCGAAATTAACGAGCGATTAATTAGCAGTTGTTAACTTAGTCAGCGAGCGAGTCACAAGTGACAAGACTCAGTTTCATCCGCCTTCATCTCGAGAATCCTCGCTACGGCGCATGCTCTACTCTACTCTTACCTTTAAGAAAATAGATCCAACGTAACTGCTTAATATTATTGAAAATCTGAAACCCTACTTGTCTGAAATAATCAATCAATAATTCAAAATGTCTACTCGTCTGATTTTTATCCATCTCGAATGCTAATATACTGCAATTTTGAAAATACCGGTGTAACATACTTGGGTTAAAAAATATGTCGCTTCTATACCGTAAAGTATACTAGATACAGTTTGGAATTTAATACCGTTGAAATATAATGATAGAAATTAACGCCATCTATTGCAAAATATCACTACTACTCAACTAATCAAATGTGTACTCTTTAATGTGCGTGCTTATAATCACTATAATCACTAAATATTATGTATATTAATAAGTCGCCAATAAATAAAAAAAAATCCTATTAATTTCTCTTCCAATTATGTGAGATACAAAGTGAGAAGATTCAAATAACCGAATGAAGTATAAATAGAGATCGAAAATAACGCCATCTATTGTAAAAATAATTCATTAGTCATAGGCAACCAAAACCCTGCAATCCACACGTTACCAAAATAACGCAAATGAAGATCTGCTCCACAACTATCAAAATAGTCAGTTACTGGCTTGCCTTTCAGCATGCTCCAAAATGCACAACAAACACTAACAGGTTCTCAGTGTAGCAATTTTTCTACAATCTGATGTGGATTCTCTAGTCCCTAAATGCCCCTGAAACAAGCCCAAAGAAATAGAAATGTGGATTTTGGATTTCCACATTTCTTGAATTTGGATTTCTCCGAATTTGGATTTCTCACAGAATTTCGATTTCTCCTCACTTACGCCAATTCTTGAATGTTAGTTTTGTATCGTATTTTAATTAGCTGTTACTTTTATAAGAAAGTCTGTTATTCAAGTTCTGCAGTTTTTATATACCAAGTTATCAATATTTTATCATTTCTAATTTAATTTTTTTCTACGCTACGGAATGTAAAATGGGAGTAAATTGCAAATGATTTTTGAATATTGATATAAATCTGGAAACTGGAAGAAAATGGTTGGTGTTAGTACTTTCAATTTTTATATAAAAATTAGTCCCCAACCTGATCACCTAAACATTTTCAGAGACATTTCCCGATTACGAAACATTTACAAACATTACTTTATGCGGTCGGTTTTACTGTTTTAGTTCACGACCTAATTTTCGCATTATTTTCTCCTTTTCAGGTGTTCTCCTGCTTTCTTTCCGAGGTTCAGCCTTAGAATAAGCCTGTATCTGTTCTGGTGTTACCATTTTCTATATTGTTGCATCTTATGTTTGTTTCGCGAAGTGTGGGCACTGGAAGATACTAGAAAATCATCATCTTTAAACATTCCTGTATCCAGTGGATACATTCTTGTTGTCCTGGAGCCATTAATAATATTGCTTGTACTAAGGCTCGTTGATAAGTTTTTCCAAGAACGTTGGCAATGTCGAATGTTGGATATTAAATCATTAATGATTATCGCTTAGCAAATTAATAACTGAAAGCAAGAATAAAGGCCATTTGTGGCAAATCGAACAGATTTAAGAAAAAAAAGTTTTCTAAAAAAAATAAATTAATTGAGAAAACTATTTTAGACACTAGATATGCTATAAAGGGTTTTGTCTCAAAGCGTCATATGACCTGAGAAATTGGTCTTGGACAAAGAGAATACTGACCGGCAATTGATGCAAGATTTATTGGCAATGAAAATGAATCAACATTTATCTTGAACGAGTATACTACAACCTACTCAACCTACTTAATTTCGACAATTTCCATACCACGTAGGCTCTAAACTTTACCTATCACTGACTTGCTGACTAGCGCGGATCTTCTTCTTCTTCTTCTTCTTCTTATTCAGCCATTGAATATCCACTGCTGGATGTAGGCCTCCCCTTTCTCCTTCC